>VMKM01001317.1:0-145000 GCA_008360985.2 Macquaria ambigua | reverse complement strand
GTGATTAATCGTTTGGTCGATAGCCTAAATATCAGAAAACTGTATTGTAACATCTTCACGTCTTATTTGTCCGACCAACAGTTCAAAACTTCCAAAATAATCAATTTACTGTACAACCAAGAAAAACAGAAAAGTCTTACATTTGAGAACTTGGGCCCATCCAATATTTGTACATTTTGCTTCAAAAGTTACTTAAATGATTGATCGATTATCAAAACATTATTATTATCTGTCGATCAGCTAATCAATTAATAGACTAATTGCTGCAGCTCTACAACCAATAGCTCAGATTCCAAATATATTTAATCTTCAATGACATAACAAAGACAAAAGATGAAAATCCTCACATTTGAGAAGCTGGAACATTTGTCATTTCTGCTTAAATAACTTGAACAATTAATCGATGATTGAAATTGTGGCTGGTTAATTTTCTGCTGATTGACTAATCGATTAATCGTCTAGTCAACTACTTGTTTCAGCTCTAATGGTCTTCATGGGATCATAACACATACATACATTACCGCAGTGCTCCCTCACCTATGGTCAGATTTATTTTAAACAGCTGTCAAGTGCATAAGTCTGACTGAAAGACACTTGTTTGGCCTCTAATTTGATATTCAGGGATGTTCTTGTGCTTTACAGTGCAGCCTCCAAAGGTCACCATCCATTCTTGCCAGTTCATAAATATATGGTGTACATGTACTCCAGGTTGGGAGAGCTGAGATGTTTTTTATGCACTTTCCTCATTAGTCTGAGTGCGGCTGTAACTTAAAGGGATTTTTTATAGAAAGTGAAAAATGTGTAGTCATCTTGTAGAGATTTAATTCCAAAATATACATTGCTATTTTGTTAGCGTAGGTGTTATGAAATGAGTGATGCATGAGATCAATAGGCCTATATGTCATGCATATACTGCAAGTTATCATAACGGAAAGTATTATATTTTGATAATAAAATATTGTAATAATAGTTTATTTTTCCCATTTTATCTTAAAAGTAAACATGTTTTAACGTTGTGTAATTTGTGCCCGACAGCTGTATTCAGTTGTGTGTCCTCTTTCTAGATTCAATTTGCTACAGCAGAAGCTATAACACACACTGCATGTCCAATAGATGACAGTTTTTGCATTTATCATTTCAAAAAACATTAGTATGAGCTGAAACTTTGCAGAAGAGTTTAAGTCAGTGTGGTCCTTTTAAATGTAACACATGTAACAAAAACACAGATGATCAAAGTAAAGAAACAGTAAACCCCAAAAGGATTAGGTCAGTCGTATTTTGTGGGATTTTTAGAAAAAAGGCTGTGGTATTCTTTTGTCTTGGTTGATTTTTCTCATTAAGATAATTTTAGGTTGGATGCTTTTCTATTAAAGTTTTTTGGATCATAACTCAAATGATTTAGAAATGTGGCTCCCCAGAGGAGCTGAATGTAACTGCCTTAGCCTGCCAGTATACTGTGTGTGTGTGTGTGTGTGTGTGTGTGTGTGTGTGGTTTGTGTGCTGTGCAGTTCATGTTTAATGGCTGTTGCTTACAGAGGATGTAGTGTGTGACTGCACAATGTGTATCTGTCCACACTGTACACCAACTAACAACCTGCAAGCCTGCTAGACACACTCAGTTTGGCTAAAGAGTGTGATCTGTTGGTGTGTGTGTGTGTGTGTGTGTGTGTGTGTGTGTGTGTGTGTGCGCGCTAGAAAGAAGGAACGAAAGACAAGGAGTGTCTACATATGTTCCAGCACAGATTCCAACCTCATAAATCACTTCAACTGGTGTTCAACAGTCAATCTCAGTCTCTCTCTCACCCTCTCTCTCACCCTCTCTCTGTCTTTGCGTCCCTCTCTCTCTCTCTCTCTCTGTCTCTCTCTCTCTCTCAGTAGAAACACGCTGTTCTTCCTCTGCCAACGGGGAGATTTGTGTTCTGTGTCTCTGTCGTATAGGATTAGAGATAAGACAGAGAGAACAGAAGGAAGGAGAGAGAGGGAGAACGAGGAGGAAATGCATTGAAAGAGGGGTAAAACAGAGAGAGAGAGAGAGAGAGAGGGAGAAAAACAAGATTTTTGCCTTTTTCTTGGCAGCATGTGAGCATGTGCTCTCTCTTTTGGCCATCTCTCTTCCTCGACATCATCTCTGTACTTCTCGCTTACTAGTCTGCTTGTGTGTATCTGTGTGTGTGTCTTTATCTGTGCCTGTGTGTCCTGATGTTATCCAGATGTGCAGCTACAGTGGGCTGTAAAACTCAGAGTTATTGTCATAACATTGTTGCTCACTGTGTGTGTGTGTGTGTGTGTGTGTGTGTGTGTGTGTGTGTGTGTGTGTGTGTGTGTGTGTGTGTGTGTTTGTATGTATGTGTGTATGTATATGTGTATGGGGAGGATGGGTTGGTTAGTGGGTGTGTGCACGTGTGTTGCTTCCTGTCTTCGGTCCTAATGCTTTATTACCAAGCTGATAGAGAGCCAACACATGGACACACACACACACTACACACATGCACACACTGTATGAGCAAACACAAGAGTCAGTTTTCTGCAGTGTAATTTGTTCCATCATATATTTACAGGCTCTTTACTCCATCTGTGTCCAGGATGTCCAGCCCCTGGTCTGTTTGCTCATCTGTGTTGGTAGATTTAAGATAACTGGCAGTGAATCAGTAGCCCACTGTCTTTCGTATCATGGCTCCGTTAGGTGGTGACTGTTGATTTCACCGGCTATAATGACAACTGTCGCTGGTAAATTCACTCCGCTGCAAACGTTACAGTAATTATGCGATTTGGTCAAACAACCAAAAAAAAAAAAAACATGTTTGTTGCCTGGTTAATATGCTCACTCTCTGCAAAACACTCTTTGGCCAAAGATGGTTTTGTGGAAGAAGGAACACCACTCAGTATCATTTTTGAGTTTGGAAAAAATAAGTAGTGAGCTGTGTCTTTTTTGCTGTTCATAAAAGACCAACAGAGTGAAGTCATTTTGAAAACAAACAAGATCTCTTCATGTCAGTTATACACATGTAGCTAGCAAGTAGCCCGGCAGTTATAAATGACAGATGGTGTTCAGAGTAGTCTGAAGCAAATTATATTGCTTATTTCAAACAATATTTGAATATTACTGAATGATGTCATGTATACCACTAATGTAATGTAGTGTAATGTTGCATAAAAGTCATGCAAAATGCTGTTTTTAAATGATAAGTAACTTAAATGATAACTCCTGAATGTTTGTTAAATTCATACCAAGCGGCTTGTTTCCCCACTTCTTTATATGATGCCTGCTGATATCGCTTTCAGAAGAAGCCTTTTGCTGCCTGCATTCATGTTCAGTATGAAAAAATGATTTTTAATGACTAATAATTACCATCACGTTAAGCTTTAATGTGGTTTTGTTTCAGTTTCTGCTGAGTTTTTTTCTTTCCACAACGCACCACTCTGCTTACTGTCAATCACCTGACACCCGCAGGAAGAAATGGAAAGTCTCTGCCAGGAAATAATCTCTCAAAGATGTGTTGCCCTACAAACTTTATTGTAGATCCACTGGTGACGTTGTTAACAGAAGCAGTTAATCTAAACCTGGGTTTACTACTACTTAGGTCACCTTGAAGGCTGTGATTTTAAAAGAACAATAAAGTCACACACACAGTACGCAGTTGTAGACATTTACGGGCATAGAAAATCAGAGAGAGATAACATTTTGGCCTGTCCTGTCCTGGCCCCACACCAGCTTGTGTAATGCCCTAAACTGTGTGGGAGGAGGTGGCTCTTCATGTATGACAGCTCATCTCCAAATGAAGTTTTGAACCACTAGAGGGAGCAATGAGCTGTGGCTTCCTGCTCAAATATATAAAAACTAATATTCCATGTTTACAAAATTGCACGTACTGTGTGGGCAGAGAAAGAGAGAGGAACTCGGGTGATGTAAGATGTTAGCTGTGTCATCAGTATGTGTGATGGCAGACATGTCTGTGTTTTTATCTTTACTGTTACTGATGCAGACTGTCCATTCTGTTCTGCATAGTACACTCATGACACCATAAAGCAATGGACACGCAGTCCAACTGGCCAACTGTTTTGGATTTCAGCTGCAGTAACATTTTGCGGTGTCGTTACGTTTTGTTATTTCTGTGGCACAGCTACTGTTGGAAACGATCAGTATCTCTCCTCCACTCCCTTCCGTTTACTCCTCTCCAACCTGGAGTGTCTCTATTGTTTTTATTTGTTGTCTCGCTGCGAAGAGATGAGAGAAGAGATATAGCAGGAGATGAAATAATGAAAGGAAAAAAAGGAAAAAGAAAATCTGAGCCGTGGACTCCGACCAGAAGCATCTCCCCTTCTCTCTGTCTTTCTCTCTTTCTGCGAATGTTTATCTCTATATTTAATGTTCTCCCCCTCCCTCTCTCTAACCCCCTGTCTACCTCGATCGCCCTCTGCCTCATCCCATCCCTCTCTCCCTTTTTCTGTCTTTCTCCCGGTAATGACTAGGTGCTAACTATCACTTTGAAGGTCTCAGTATTTGCCAGCTGTAGGTGTCTAGTGGGTGTACAAGCATGTGTGTGTGTCTCATTATGAGAGTGTGTGTAGCAGTGTGAGGAGAGTAAGTCAGCCCTCAGGCTGTATCCGGTTGAATGGTGTGTGTGTGTGTGTGTGTGTGTGTGTTGGACAATATCAAGCTGTTAGTACACAATCTTATTCACTAGCAGTAATTTGTTCACTCTCTTTCCCTGTTTCTTTCCCTCCTTGTTCTCTCTTTCTCTGTATCCCTCTCTCTTTCTGCTTCTCTCTCAGATTGCTTTCTGCGGGGGTGGTAGAGAAGAAGCGATAGACAGAGAGAAAAATTGAGATTTCTTGTCCTTGAGTGACCCAGTTCCATTTCTCACTGAAAATGAAAAAGTCTGCTTTGTAGCTCTCTTCAACTGCTGTTTCTATCACAAAGATTTTTGTTATTGGCTTTTTTGAATTTAATAAATTTTGCTCAGTTTGGCTTTTTCTTTTTTCTTTTTACCTCCACTGAACAATCCAAACAGCCAGTCATAAATCCAGGATATTGACTTACATACTGTAGTTACTATTAGACTAGCAAAGATGCAAGTTACATTCAAATGGTACAATTGTTAGATAATAAACTTAATATAATGCTTTTCTTAAACTGTGTATTTTGTGTCATGTAGGTGTTTTAGCCCTTATATTAATCACAATTGGTCATTTCTGTATATCAACTAATTTACCAGTACATCACAGCACCCATTTAACACTCCTACACTACATAATAGTACAATGTATTGTACAATTTACAGTCAGTTTATGTCCCATATTAGGCCACATTTAGTCTGAATTTATGACATTTTAGAGGTAATTTAATTTACTTAAGACGCTTCTGAAATAACCCCCATACACTCCATGGCCTATCAGAGCAAATAGGCTTTTACTGTAAAAACCTGCTTTAGTAGCACAACAAATAAAGTCACTAGTTTACTAAAAAAAAAGGCATAAAATAGGAATTTAAAGGCATTTAAAACCATTAGAAATGAGGAAATGCATAGAGACTAGAGCTATGGGTTCATTGACATTTATGCCATCGACAAAAAACTGCAGCTTGCAGATATTCAGTAAGTATAAATAAAGCAATAGGCCTAAATGTAGCTCAGGATTCCAGATCTGGCCTTGACTGTAGCTTTAGCACACCTGCCTTTGGAGGTGTGAGAGCAGAGCTTGATTCTAGTCCAAGTTTCAAACCTGTTGATAGATCTGACTGTTAGGCAGGGACCCTGTGCCATGTGTGAAAAGACACTTTTTTTTAAGTCCAATTAAGGCCTCAGATGAAGTGACAGCTTAGTCTTTGAGGCCAGATATGACACCTTTTTGTGTTTGCTGTTTTCTCAGTGGATGGAGGGCTGTGTGAAGCGCAATATGAAAACTCCAATAAATAGGACATCAGGTGATATTCCCTAAGAAACCATTTCTCTCCCACTCTCTCTCTGATAACATGAGGGTTATCATACATGGTGCTGTCTGGAGCAAATGGAACAAAGATGAGACATCGATTACACACACACACACACACACACACACACACACACGCACGAGCGTGCGCACACTCCTTGGAGGGTTGCTGATCTGTTCGGTTCCTCTTGACAGCTGGAGCATGGCCATCAACACCCCGAGTGTGTGTGTGTGTGTGTGTGTGTGTGTGTGTGTGTCTTTTTTTTGAGCTTGTGTTTGTGTGTGTCTGTGTGTGGGCCCCAATGCAGCGAAAGGACTTTGACAAAGAGAGAAGGATGAAGGGAGTGAGGGCTGGAGAAGGGGTTAGAGTAATTCAGATATTGATGTGTTAGGCTCTAACTCCACCCTGAGGGCCTGTCAAGGTGGAAAATGTCAAACGGGCCCCTGGCTGGTCGCACCACTTAGCATCACTGGGGCCTCAGTGGTGACACAGAAACAAGTGCACACAAAGCGACAGAACCAGACTCAGTTGTACATTAAAATATACAGAGATATAGAAACACATGAACACTGAAATTCACACACACACAGAGATGTCTACCACACATACACAAGAGAACATTTGCAAGTTACACCCTCACACAACTTGCATACATACTCATGTGACATGATTTCACAGCGTAAAAGTATGAAAATATTCAAATATACTTCTCAAACCACTCCTGCAGAATGATCCTCTACCCCGCTGTTCGTCTATTCACTCAGAACTAGTGATTTGTGATTAACTGACTAGTTTAACGACAGAAAATGAATTCAAACATTTTCTGGTTTCAGCTTCTCAAATGTTTATTATCTTTGCAATTTTGGACTGTTGGTCACACAAAACATACAATTTGAAGACATCACCTTGGGGTCTGGGAAATAGTGATGGGCGATTTTAACTATTTTTATCCGTGCTAGCTTCATGGCTCTACAGGTGGCAATGTCGGTTGGTCCACCACTTTGGTCCTGACTGAAATATTTTGACAGCTATTGGATGGCCATGAAATTTGGTACAAACATTCATGGTGCCTAGAGGATGAATTCTTATGATGGTGACTCCTCCATTTCCTGTAGCACCACCAGCGGGTCAAAGTTTTCACCTATTCTGTGAAATATCTCAACATCTACTGAATGGATTGGCAATTGACATTCATGGTTCCGAGACTATGAATCCTAATGATTTTGGTGATCCCCTGACTTTTTACCTGTTGCAGCCATGATGTTGACATTTGTGTTCTTTGTCTTGACAACTATTGGATGGATTGCCATGAAATATCATACAGACATTTATGGTGCCCAGAGGATGAATTGTAAGCACTTTGGTGATCCTCTGACTTTTCATCTAGCGGCATTATCAGGTCAAAGTTTTTAATTGTTCAAAACGTTGGTTTATGACTAAATACCGAACGACATTCCCATCCGACTCAGTTGTACTTTGTTTAAATGATAATTAGCAAATGTTAGCCAACTAAGATGGTGAACATAGCAAGCATTATACCTCCTTAACGTCAGCATGTTACCATTGTCATTATGAGTATGTTAGGGTGCTGATGTTAGCATTTAGCTCAAAGCACCATTGTGCCTAATTACCGCCTCTCAGAGCTGCTAGCATGGCATGCAGACTCTTATACTTACATGTTATAGAATAAATTATTAATTGGAAAAATAACCAACAGATTAATCAATAATAATTGTCAGTTGCAGCCCTACTCACCAAACTGTCTAAATGCACTCCTTTTGTTTTAACCCTTACACATATCATTATCGATCTTGCAGTTCCCTCCTGTTCATTCTTTGGTCAGGAGAACTGCTCTGTAGGAATTCAGACCAACAAGCAAACCAAGGGCAAACCTTTATTTAAATTGAGAATATAAAGCCAACTTTAAATGACCAGCTTTTCGTGTGGGAGCACTGTAAACTACTTAGACATGCTGTATGCTTTTTTATTGTGTGTCTGAGTATACATACAGCAAGGTGGTGAACATGTTCAGAGCTGTCTGTCTCTCTCTCTCTCTCAGTAACAAGTGCGGTAGTGTCACTAGCTCCCCATAAATAATAATATAGCCTTATCCTGAGCACTGGATACACACATCGCTACCTTGCTATGCATTCACACGTACACACCCACACACTTAAACCTGGTGGATCATACAAAGCAGCACCTACTCAACAAACTGACTTCTCCATCATTGACAGTGCTCAGGGACAATGTCAGCATACAGTCAACAGCACTCTACAATATTCTGAAGGGTTGCTGATGGTTGTGTGCATTCATATTGAGGCTTGCATAACGAAATGCTACAGCGCTGTCAGTTCTGCAGTAATGATGGTTAAAGGTCACAGTATTTCATTAATTTCAGGCACTCTTTATCACTGGCAGTAGTGCTCTTGGTGTGAATTGCTTCCACTACTGACTGAAAAGGAGGAAAAAATGGGAGAGTAGATGGAGAGAAAGATGTCTGAATTGACAGGACGAAGATAAAAAAAAAAGGAAGAAATGTAGTTTCCCTGTTTGTTTTTACCACGCTCCTATCAAGTCCGCCTGAGGAAATATGATTACTAAATGTATCATTTTCTTTTAAGACTCAACCCATTTTTATACACTCGCATTCAAGCGAAAGCTTGTTTCTGCTGTCATTATGCTGTGGAAGTATTGTTCATTTGTTTTGCTAGGAATCCAATATGGCCTCTGCATTTTGATGAGTGGGCCTTAATGAGCTGGCTAGCCTTATCATTTGTCCTTTTGGCTTCAATTTGATGGTGCACTTTGAAGATGCTGAACTGCTCAATGGGCTTTGGAACATACAGTGGTACTATTTGTATGTATTTTCCTTATTTTTACACCCTTTTGTATCTTTGACATAAATATAAAGTATAGTGTTCTCGCTTTGATGGCTGAATTAATGTTTTTAGGAAAACCACTGTGCTAAATATTTGTTTTAGAACAATTAATACCTACTGTTTATTCCTCAAATGAATTCATTCGTAAGTTGTGAATTTCAATTCTGTTGCTCACCTTATATTTCAGTACCTGTATCTTTCTGTGCGTGTGTCCATGCAGGTGTGTGTGTGTGTGTGTAGACCTGTGCCGTAAAGGTTGTGTGCTTAACTGCATTCAGCACTAGCTGTAGTGTCCAGCATTGTGCACACATCCTGCTGTATGTTTGTGTGTGTTTCCCCGTGTCTTCCTCTGCTCAGTGTTCACCTTGACCTCTGTGCCCACTCAGTGTTTCTCATTTCCCACTACCATGACCTCTGACACTAACACACAAATAAACACGAACACACACACACACGCTCACATAAGGCAGAAAAAAATACATAATCTACCATCTGACTGAGGCCGAGAGAGTGAAAATGTTCCACTTCACCGAAGAGGTGAACCCTCCAACCTCCTTTCTCTCTCTCTCTCTCTCTCTCTCTCTCTCTCTCTCTCTCTCTCTCTCTCTTGCTATGCCCATAAATGCTGTGTTTACTTCACTTGTCAATATGTGTATTGACAGCACACAGAGAAACAGATAGGCAGGTCACCAGGTGGGTGAATAGGTGGGCAAACCGTTAAATTGGGCGACAGGCAGACAAAGCGATTGGTGAATGTAAAAGTACAGACAATAATTCATTCTGCTGTGGAGGGACATGAATTAAAACCTGTCAAGAAGAGCTTCATTTAGGACCCCTGTGGAATTTAAAATATTAAAAATGGCAGCGATGCTGTGAAAATTTCCTTCTCTACTTGTGGATTCCCTTTCCTCTCCTCTTCACCCCTCCCCCTCCTCTTCTCCCCTCCTTACTCTTCCCCACTAGGGCTAATTGGGGAGATAAAGTCATTTGGCAAGGCAGCGTGTGTGTGTGTGTGTGTGTGTGTGTGTGTGAGGTCATTTAGAGGTGTAATACTCTAAAGTGCCATCCATTATGCAGTTTGGTTGGAATTACACTCCTCCTCTTTCTCTCTCTTCTTTCCCTCTTTTCTTCTCAATCATTTTTACATCTTCCTCCTCTTTTCGTCACTCTTTGTCTCTCTTCTTCTTCTTCATCTTTCTCTCCTCAAGTAGGGAAATCTTTCCTGTCCAAGGTTGTTTGGCAATTAAGATGTGATGCCGCTGCTTGTGTATTAGTGCGCATCCTTACCTTGTTTAAACGAAAACAATTCAAAACATTTAGCGATGCAGCTGTTACCATCAATCCAAAATGGTCATTTAGGAAATTAGAAAACAGGTTGTTTTCATGTCAGTGTTAACAGAGAGAAATATGTTTGTGTCTTTTTTGATGAATTTTTAGCTTTTTACCAACCACAGTTTATTGCCTGCCAGGTCAGCTTACTGCATGTAACGTTTTATATCTTATTTTCATTTGAGCATGTCTTATTTCTTCCCCTCTGTAGAGAACAGGTCTGTTTCCCAAATGACAGTGGTGGCAATTACTTAACCACCGATGATTCAACTAATTTCCAAATCACAACTGTTTCCCAAAACTGCAGGTTAGCACCATCATAATAGAATAAAAAAATAAGCAAACATCGTATCCCGAACAACATCATGGAGTGATGTCTAACTGAGTCTGAGCATTTGTCATTTTGTTAATTAACCTTTTGTTTAAATCAGTTCAAATCAGTTAAATTAAATTAGAGGGCGATATGTCATAACTATTTTCATCAAAACAGTTTTCAAGAGGAAGGAAAGGTTCTTTATCATAATAATGCTCATACAAACATCAGTGACGTCCAAACATAACTGCATGCACAGAAAACGAAACCTTGTCATTTGCAAACTCCATTACTAATACTCTGTATCATTTGAAAAGGATAGTTCAATAATAGGAAGTGCAGCATTATATACGTTTCCCTAATAGGAAGCCCTGCTGTATCATGATGTATTCAGGCCATTATCCACCCATTTTAAATTGTTTTTTTAATTATATGTATTCGCATAAACCTCACAGTCATTAACTTGTTATTACGGTGATGCAAGCAAGAGGATTTTAATTACTAATGACAAACTTTGCTTTTAACTATACGGCCTCAGAGCTGTGGCTCCAACAGCACAACCACACAATAATGCAAAAATACTTGCATCCAAGGTTATGATACATGACATTTGGAGCCTTTCAAACACTAAACTTCCTGCTTTACCTTAAATCTGAGCAGTGACTTGACTTTGGTATTGTAATCATTCATTGATCGATGTACAATAATATGTATTTGTACCTGGATATCTTATCTGTCAGGCATCAGTTCAAGTTGGATGCAGATAAGATTGTCCTAAATTTAGGCTTGGAGATGACCTGTTATTCTTACTTGGAGAGAAAACCCAGTATCACAGTCCTCAGCCATTTATACATTCCCATAGAAAGGGCATCTGTTTCCCTAATTAGATGGCACAGTTTAGTGTTTTAGGTTTCAGTTCGACTCACAGTAATTTGGCAGTGTTAAATTCAACACTTTACACAGACAGCTTTAATGTGTAGCTAGCACGTTAGCTTCTAGCCCACCATTATCTGAATGGGTCATGAGGGTCTGTCTTGTGTGGGAATCAGCCCACTGAACTATTCTCAGATAAACAATAAAATACAGTCTAAGACAGTTAATAAGACACTTAATACCAGTGGATAAGACTACAGGTATTAAGGATGCACATTATAATAACTCTCTCTCTCCCCTTACTCTTTGTATGTTTCTCTCTCTTTCCCTCTCTTTTCCTTTGGGCAGTGTGGTGAGTTAAGATTTCAGTGTCCTGGTTTCCACACTAGATTATGTGTAAGCTGTGTGTGTGTGTGTGTGTGTGTGTGTGTGTGTGTGTGTGTGTGTGTGTGTGCATGTTGCAGCAAAGTGTGTTAATGTCAACCTACAGGGCCTTCCCATGAAGACACTCTTGCACTCTCTCACTCACACACATACACACACACACGTACACACTCACTCAAACATTCATATACATTCCCTTTTACACACACACACACACACACACACACACACACACACACACACAGACATGGTACTTTACTGGTCAGTGTGAAGTGGGTCACTGCTCTCCAGACACAAATATAAAAAAGTTTTCTTAGGAAGGAAATATAATTTTAGATAAGGGAAATAACTTCTAACCAAGGAAAAGCACATGTAGCTTTTTAATAAGGAAAATGTATTCCATACAACCAGATAAAAAACATACCAATGATCAATTATAGTGGAAAAAGGAAAGCGTTTTTTAATTTATAATAGGAATTACTTTGAAATCTATATTGAATATCACATGCACTAGATCACAGATTCTTAAACTTCTTAGCTTTTCGCCACTTAAAAGGAAGCTGACCCCTCATCGTAGGTTATGACCTTAGTTTGACATGAGTTGTGTGTGCTGTTTAACAAAATGTGATTTTTCTTTTCCCTCTCAGATTGTTTCATTTGTAGGAATTTTAGCTGCCTGGAGAGGTGACAGTTTGGAGTATTTCATAAGAAAAAAGCACAAAATAGAGAAATGTCAGAAAAATGAACAGAATTTTGTGTAACAGAAATCATCCGGTGACCCCTCAGATTCATCCCTAGATCAGTAATCTCAACTCTTTCAGTTTGCTGTCATTTTCACATAGTGACACCCACAAGCTGCAGAATGTGTAAACACAAACAGTTCTGATACAAAATATTGCTGATTGGTTTCTCTTTCAGGTTAATTATATGAACCTGAGAATAAAGCTCTGAGTCTTTGCCCTCGGTTTCTCATTCCTCTCAGTGTATTACATGCTCTATCACTGCACAAAGAAAGTCCAAGGTTGAATCAGTAAGACTTCTATTACAGAAAGAAGAAAATACACACACACAGTATATCTTATGCTATCTTATCAAAAAGATAAGTTTTAGCTTTATAGAATCAGTTGCTTGATAAATACAATCCCACGTAACTGGATATCAGCAGTCCAGATACAAACACACAGAAAAGAGACACATAAATACACATTACTGCACACACACACCAGTACAGAACAACAAGAACACACAACCCTGGTCTCCAGGTCCATGGACTCCAAGTCTGCATGCATTGAGGCTGTTTATCAAAATTAGATCAACGTGGAATGATTTCCTTTTTTCTCTGTTTACTAATATGCTTCTCTCTCTCTCTCTCTCTTTCTCTCTCTCTCTCTCTCACAGTTCACTGGTTATCAGGCTTTTACCCAGAACACATAACTGCGAAGTCGATGCAACTGCGATCGTTTATCAAAATTAGATCAATGAAAATAGGATTTTGCTTAAGTGTGGCCCACTGTGTTTGTGTACGAAGTCATGCACATTTTCTGCACAGAAATTGAGACTCTCACTGCTCTGCAACAAAAGGTAGCAGCTACTGTATGTACTGAACACAGGAGGGATGAAAAGACCGTGGCAGAGAGAGGAAAAAGGGCCGGAAAGGAGTGATAGCAAAGGGTGAAAGAATGAAAGGAGGTTGAAAGGAGGGAAGTGGGCCACAGTGTGTGGCCCACATCTGTGTGTGTGTGTCTGTGTGTGTGAGAGCGAGAGAGAGAGAGAGAGAGAGAGAGAGAGAGTGATTGACCTCACTCTCCCTTTGTGCCAAGTAGATGTGTGTGTGTCATGGTGATGTCATCTTGTTCTGGTGTTTTCTGCTGCTTTTCTTTAGGCACTCTTGAGCCTCTTTCACACACACAGTTCCTGGTAAATTACTGGGATAACCTTTCAGGCACCGCTAGTGATTTTCACTATTCACACATGCAGCTACATTCAGGAACATTTCCGTCTTGCGCCTTTTCACACATGCCATGGCAATGCCGGAATAGATGGAGCAAGGGACAGTCAAACTTTTTCAACAGAGGAAGAATAAGATGGCGTAAGACCGGAAAGACATCTCTTATTATTTTTAGGAACATGGCGGACGAGGAGTTGTTTTTGTCCGGTGCCAATGTTCTTGTAATTTATTTAATATTCAGTTATCAAATCACCCGTGAAAGCGTTGGCAAGGCTTCAGATACGTCATCAGCGCTCGCTCCACGTGAGAGCATCTTTTGTCAGACGGATGCAGCCCTTTACATGCTTGTCCCTGCAATCTTACTGCTTTCATTCACACAGCCGTACCGGCATTTTCCCTGAAATGTAACTAGGTCTTGAGGTGGGAAATTGGCAGTACAGATTTCCCTGAATATCGATCCCTGCTCCCATTCCCACATGACCCCATGCAGGAAATGTTCCTGAACTTTTCAGGGATAGACTGCATGTGTGAAAGGGGCTTTCGTCTCTTTCCTCACTATTCTACACGCACACGCGCACACACGCACACACGCACACACATGCATAGGTAACCACGCACCCAGAATGACAGGGCTGTTGTGAAAGCTGACACTTTCTATTTCACTCTCTCAAAGAGCTGAGTGTGTGTGTGTGTGTGTGTATATATAGTATCTTATTAACAATGGATCTCGGTTGTCGTGTCTCCTGCTTCCTTATCCAGCCCCTCTGCTGTGCAGAGACCATCATTGTTTTTTATATTTATGAAGCAGTTGTAAGTATATTTTTATTATATTCTCTTATCACAACCCAGCACGTAACACACCAGTCAAGTTTCAGTTTCAACTTTATTTTGTCCCAGTGGGTAATTGGTGGGCATAACAACTGACAGCCACCAACACAAGGTGCTGATACAGAGTTTCAGGCCAGAAGGATAAGACAAATTACCATCGTCATCATTATCACAGTCTCCACGGCCATCAACACCAATCAATGACAAGCGATCATCATTTTCCTCCTGCTTATACCATCACGTGGAGGCCTAAGGCAGGAGGATAAAGGGATCATTAAATTCACCTGATTATCTTGGCAGAAGTGAAACTGACTCTTGTATGGCCTGCTTAACTGAGTGATTTATGACAAATTATTTATTTTTTCATATAGCAGGTGTTAATAAGTTTGATCATTTAAGTTGACCTTGACCTATCTTGCATTGTACCCAGGGAGCTATAGTTGTTTAAAGAAACCTTTTCAGTCAGTTAACATACACTCTTTAACTTCTGGGCTTTGCCTCAAACACTATTGCATCATCATTGTACTGTATTTATTCAGAGTAATGCTCTCGTGTTATTGCAGTAGATGACTACAAATCCAGCATCTTAATGCAGCACAAGAACCTTCCAGCTCCTCTGCTGCTGCTCACTCTGCATATCTAATGTCTGAGGATGGATTTTATTCAGTGAGCCTCGCTCGTGATTGCTCCTAAACACCAGCCTTGGTTTTTTAAACGGTCTCATATCGTCACTGAGCTTTTTTGTCCTCAAATTTGATTTTCTCTTAAGTCCTGTCACCGCGGCCTCTAAAAGAGGGGAGATACTGCTGAATGTGCTGCACCGACACCGTTGTGCTGGAAGTGTGTGGGCTGCTGGAGCAGACTATTAGAGGAGAGCTGCAGGCTGTGTTTGGAGGGGAGCTCGGAGCAGTCGCACACTGAGCTGAAGGTCATGCTCCGTGTGATCAGGCAGTAGGTGCTGTGTTAGGACACAGACTGGCCATTATCCATCTAGCAACAGCTTCCTCTCTGCCAAGTGTCTTTCAAGCTTTTCTCATCCGTTTACATGTCGTATTGCAATTGTACTGCCACAGAAATTGTTGATATTCGGCTTCAAAACTTTATTATTGAGAATTCAGTGGACTCTGCATGCTTAGAAGCAGCAGGTTTGTTTTGTACAGTATGTTATGCTTTTTTTTAAATGTCTGTTGATTCCTGAAGGGATAATTAGTCGTTTGGTTGCACCCCTTCACAGAGTTACCAAAGGCAGGGCATTTTTGGAAGTTTGCTGCTGTACTAGTTTCTCCCCGCCTCACTGGTAATGTCATCTGAGTAGATAATCAGCAGAAAATGCAGCCTCCATTGCAGGTCGCCGTTGGACCATGTCCATTTTTCCAACTGAAAAACAGAGCTCTTCTCTGCTTAAACTAAAGCAGAGAGGTTCAGTTTTTAATTTACTTTGTGCACCCCCTCAAATCACAGGTTGTTTGAAGTGAATCTTTGTCCTCCCTGCTGATTTTAACTATCTTCAACTGGCCTGTTTGAGTGGCTGTGTGCCATTTGTAACTCTGATTCTCAAACGGTGCTTTACATTGGTTATTATTATTCTAAGTGTTGTTTGTTTTTTTGTTTCTCCTTGTTGAATAAGAATACACTTGCAGAATAAATTCAGAGTCAGTTCAGCTTAAATTCATTCAGCTCAAACCCAATTATTCTATTAGGAGAAGCAATTTAAATGCACACAGTAGTCTGAGAGTAAACCACACAGATGGACTGCAGCCATATGCGTAACACGTACACAGAGCTACAGGAACACACACACACACACACACACACACACACACACACAAATAGCTGATGGTCCGAGCACCTATGGGGAGGGGCTCTGTTAGATTGGTCCCAGATGCTTCTCAGTGTGAGTGTGTGTGTGTGTGTGTGTGTGTGTGTGTGTGTGTGTGTGTGTGTGTGTGTGTGTGTGTGTGTGTGTGTGTGTGTGTGTGTGTGTGTGTGTGTGTGTTAGGAGGATTCATTTGGTGAATCTATATCTGAAACTATCCCTGTGCAGAGGTCTATTTCTCGTGTGTGTGTGTGTGTGTGCATTAGAGAGAGTGCGAGATACTGATCCAGTGTATAGGATATTGGACTTGGCAGTATGGAATTTAGTTAATTCCTCTAGCTAGTCTTCTAGCTTGATTAAATAATCGCTGATTTAATGCAAGTCAGTGCGTGTATCAATTTAAGTGTGTGTCTGTGTGTGTGCGTTGAAAGCAGGGCTGACTTACTCTTTAAGTGAATTAAATGTAATTTAATTTTGAAAGACTTTGTTTAGAGAGCCCTCTTTTTAAATTTATTTTAGACCGCAGGGCGCCTCAATCTATTTCTTTATCCTCTTTCTCGCATTCTCTCTCTCTCTCTCCAGTTCCCTCTCTATGAATTTTGCCACATAACTTACAAGGATAGCAGCACCTTGATATGTTTTCTTTCCCCATATGCAGCGCTCAAAATGAAAAACCAGCGTGTTTTGTTGCAAAATGAGAATTGCACCATTAGAAAAAAAGTGACCCTGCTTATAGAAAGTGGCTGGTTTTCACAAGTTCAATGCGAACGGTTGTACAAATTACTGGGGAATGCTGTCTTACTTGGTAAGTCCTTGACAACAAGATATTTTAATAAGATGGGAGATAAGAATCACTTTAACTTTACTTTTTAAATGGATGTAAAGCATGTTGAAATACAGCAGCTCATGTGTAAGCCACCAGCCTGCCTCAACCAAATAATTTAAAGTGAAGCTACACCACCAGAGTTTAAAGATGCCACCGCACATTGGTTGCAGATGGAAGCAGAAATACATTGGAGGGACTCGATATTGCTCCAGAACCTAAACCAGTGGATGCTTATCTAATTCAGCCAGCTCTTTCATAAAGATCTAAAAGCCCATGCAGTGTAAACAGTTTGTATAACATCTGTAAATTTATGGCTTCAGGAGAAACTCAGAGTGGACTCAAAGCCACAGCTGAAGGGTTCAGCCACTGTGTGGTTGCACCATATGTTTTGATGTTGAATAAAAATCAGATTCTCGAGAATGAAGTTATAATTTATTAGTACATTTTATGAGTAGAGTCACGAAAAAGTCACTGAGAAACAGCTCATAACTTCTGTTGGAATTTAAAGGATAGCAATCACTTTAACCCATTTAATGGAAAGTTGGCGTAGCAACGCAAACCAATAAAACTCTAAAAACAAAATTAAAATTGGAGAATTGAAGGGAGGAATACGTGTGATATAAAATGTAGCCTATTTTCCCAAACAAACAACAGTCAGGTCGTGTAGCCCCTTTTATGCATTCTTGCATTAAATCTACTGCCACAAGGGAAAAAAGGCTCTCTGTTAGAGCTGTTTGTGCATTAGAGCAGAGAGACTGACCACACTGATTGTGAAAGTTATTAAACCAATAAATGTTGTTTTATGTGCAGCCTGCCACTGAGTAGATTGTACTCTTTTTTTTCTTTTTTTTGCTGGCCTTTTCATGAGCATCATGAGAGTGATCAAATCTGCAAATATTGTCAGTGTTATATTTTGATTTACACTCACTGTTTATACTGATCTTTTCATCAGGAGATGAAATGATCTGATGTCTATTATCTTTGTTTTTGAGTACATAGTATAAGAACATTCCACATGAGTGTTTTTATTAATAAGATTCAAAATGGACACATATCAGCTTCAGAGAGTAGCATTGCTCAGAATAAGGCCCGGGGATAATAAAGCAGTGTTTACATTGGTTACTCAAATATATATCCTGCTTAAGAAACTTTGTATCTAAACATCAACTTTAAAGTTTATTTGCTGGCATGGATTTGGCTTGACGAGGAGAAAGTTGATAAAGACTTTAATTTCCTGACTAATGAACGTATTTGTCTGTATTTGTGTGTGTGCCTCTGCATGCATGCATGCGTGTGTGTGTGTGTGTGTGTGTGTGTGTCAGAGGGCGTTGTTGGTGGTGCTTATTAAACAGCATCATAGGCCGCAGATAAATAGATGTCATTAAGACCCTGAGCTCTAATTACCTGCAGCCCTCCTCTGCAGGCTGAGGTGAATGAGAGAGGCCAGGTATCAGTAATCAATCAGAAAAAACATGCACTGGTACACACACATTATGTAGATACACACCGATACACAAACATAGTTACAAAGTCACCAAGAGATGTACTCCCACTAAAACCTATGCTTAAGTATGTAAAAATAGAACAGTGTGTGTTTTTGTGTGTGTTTTTGTGTGTGTGTGTGTGTGTGAACTTGCACATTTCCACACATGTCAAGCCAACCAGCTGATGATTGAAAAGGAAGTTAGGGATCACGAGCCAAATTTTGTGTGTGTGCATTTTGGAAGGTGGTGGGGGCTATTTCTGCACTTTCCTGTGTAACTGACACTTGAACCTCTCTCTCTCACACACACGTGCAAACACACACACACACACGCTGTGCTATCCTTGTACCGTGGTTTTGGAGTAGCCAAGATACCCCCAACGCACACACACACACACACACACACACACACACACACACACACTGCTTGGATTGCAGCCTCTCATCCAAATCTTGCATGCCTTCATTAGCCAGTGGAAGCAAATATTTTCAGGTGTGTGTGTGTGTGTGTGTGTGTGTGTGTGTGTGTACGTACGTGCGTGCATGCGTGTGTGTGTGTGTGTTGCGATGAGGGGCAGCTGTGGGGCCATATGTGAGTGATTTGGGCGCTCGGAGGGAAACCGAATTCTGATGACAGATGCAGTGTTTGGCTTGCAATGCTAGACACACACACACACACATATACATACACACACAGAGACACACACACACACACAAAGACACAGGAAGCGTACATCAATCAATCACCTGGCTCTGTCTCTCTACATGTGGTGACCGTATGGTGTGTGCAACATGCACACATAGCATGCACACACACAGACTCTGGCTGTGCCACTGAGAGGATTTGATCATGTAAGTGTTCTGCTGTCTGATGTCAGATGGAGGAAAACACATGTACCATAAAGACTCTAATATTAGCTCAGGTGTTTATTGCATACAACATTATTGGAAACAGGATGTTTTATTATACACATATTGAGGCTGAGACACAAAGTTTGTCCAGTATAAATAAACACATCTATGTTGTTTCTTTGTATTAAATCTTTGAACAATCTAAACGTTTGATTTTCTATCCCGGTCCAGACAGTATGAAGAATGTCATCGTAAATGTCTGTTTATGAGCTAAAATTACAGCGAGCAAACAAAAGAGCTATTAAACCACTTTTCATTGGCAGTAGAATTTGATGTCTAATCCTTAAACACTGTGTAGTATAGATGTTTAATCAGTTCCTGATTTGTTGCTATTTTGATGCTCATGTTATTTATTTTTTATATTTTTTCCTTTAAGGGGACCTAACTTTCTTGTTTGTGTGCAGCAAATTAACTTTGGATTCTTGTCTTAAATGTTCAATATGACTTTTGCTATTACATTTAAAAGCTGGGTGAATTCTCCAACACCACTATGTAAGATTAGCATTTGAATAGTGTATTTTCACAGTTGCAGTACTGATTAATTCTTACCAGAACTACACCAAACTGTCAAATGATATTCTTCAAATGTATCTGCATTCATATATGCAGATACATATATGTGTATGTCTGTGTGTGGTGTGTGTGTTCCCAGTGAAATGTAAAGTGGTTAATTGTGCTGTGATCTTTGCAGTACATTAGATTGCAAAAATAAACTGAGCAGTGCTGTGCCCACTGGGCTCTCCAGCTTTTAGCTGGCAGCATGAAACAGATGCTCGGTGGAAGTGGTGGTAGTGGCTCCATCTGTAGCTCTGAGACAACAGACAGCCTGATTGAAGTGCAGCGCTCTTTTGTGAAAAGTTGTAATGTTTTTAACTGGGTGCTCTGGGCTCGAAAAAAATATGCTAAGCTCTCAGCACTGTCATGAACATAAAACAACAAGAAGCCAGCGCTGAAAGCAGAAGGTCCCAGTGGACACAAAGTCCATGATGGAGGGAGAGGGAGGAACAGATTGGGATAACAGTGAGAAAACAAGAGTGAGAGAGAGAGGGAAAGATGGCAGACGTACAGAAGGTGTGTTATGGATTTTAGTAAGCCAAACCCATAGGCACATACAGAATTCAGACATTCACTAACACAACCATAGTGAGGTCATCAATGAGGTGTGCTGGTGCTACTGTAAGGACATCACAAAAAGAGACAGAAATGCACATAACACACAGGTCAATGAAGAAAAAAAGAATGCCATGCTTGTGTTTTCTTGACCATATGGAATTTTAATCAGTAAAACACATTGAAAAAAATCTAAAACTAAAGTGTACAGAAACTGAGAACCGAAGAGGAAGAGGAGACAGGGTTGGAAAGAGGAGAAAATGAAGATTGGACGAGCAACAATGCTGACATAAAACTTGAAGAAGAGACAGAGAGAGAGGGAAAGAAATGGCTGGACAGACAGGCAGATAGAGAGAGAGAAACAGGCAGTCATGGTGGAGAAAGATGAGGTATGCTGTCCTCTCAGGGTCATAAAGGTGGTGAATGAGGCCAGAGACTTAATGGGATGGAGAAACGTTGTGATTGGCTCATTACTGTGATGGAGCACGTTGCCTCGACAATTGGCCTTTTAACCCCCCCACCCTTCCTTGCGCACACTACTTTTCTATGCACCACTGCTCCATGAACTGCAGAGGTGTGTGTGTGTGTGTGAGAATGCGCACACTAATACAGTAAAAGTCAAACACTTGCCTGTAAAGTACCTCCTGCCGTTCAGATAAACACTAAAACATTTTATGCTACAAGGTGAAAGCATAACTCATCTCTTTCCACGTCTGTCGAGTAGTACTTGACAAAATTACCGCAGTATCTCACATCACAAGAGCCCAAGATCTCTCTGAGAGACACATTCTTCTTTAAAACACACACAACTTATTCAGCTTAACTAGATCATTTTCTTTTTACTAAAGTAAATTTTGGTGTTTTTATTAACCTCGTTCTACACAGAGAAAATCAGTGAAGAGGAGAACAATGTTCTCAATAAGATTTCCCATTAGGCATGATAAATGAGAGCACATCATGTCTCTGCCACCAACCCAATCTGTTTCCTCTCTCTCTCTCCACTAACCTTACTACCAAGTCATTGTTCTTGAGTGGTGAGAAAATGAAAAAGGTATCAAAACTTAAGTCAGCCTTTTTTCTTTCTTCTTTCGTTCTCTCTATGACTTTGCATCTTTCTTAGCCCCCTGAAGTTTCTTTATCAATCTATACTTTTACCTCACTCTCTAATGTTGACTGTCTTTCTCCATCCATAGCGGCGCAGAGGCAGTGGGGTCTTCTGTGCGAACTGTCTGACCACCAAGACATCGTTGTGGAGGAAGAACGCTAACGGAGGCTACGTCTGCAACGCATGTGGTTTATACCAAAAACTACATTCGGTAAGTCATACACGGACATACACAGGTGCATGCAAACAGATGCTGCGTCTGCACCAGCCACACGTTACACTGTAGGTTATACTAGACAAACTGTAGACTTGTGAGATTAATAGAAATAGTTGTACGAGACGTGGTACATTGCGCTTCTGTATATATGTGATCCCCATTGTTCAAATTCTCTTACAAATTAGAAAGGAGACACAGAGGGAGCTTTAAATTTCAAAAAGACTTCAAATGTAGAGAGGCAGAAAGTGAAAATAATACCTTCAAGTGAGCTGAAACTATACAAAAGTTAATTTGCAGTGCTGAACTCCTATCCACTCATAGGAGACCTACATATACTCACTCATAAAGGTTGTACTGGATCAGGAACCCAGTACTTTACACTATTTTATAGACTCTGTGCTGTGTTTTAGTACATCCACGGGGTGGTTTTGACCGCTAATTATCATTTCTCCTGTCTGGCCGATTAGCATACGATGCAAATTAAATGGTGCATGCTGCAGTTAAATTCTTGTATATATTCGGTGAATCCCGCTGTGAAAAAGTAATATTGTGGAAAAAGCGTATTTGATTTGGGTGGGTGCTGGGAGTCACAGACCATTTCAGCATTTACAGTGAGCCAGTTCCTTGGAGTGAGAAATATGATGGAATGAATCAACTTTACCATCTAAGCCCGGGGAAAGTCTATGGAAATCCCAAATTTAATAAGACTGCATGAATTACAGATGAGATAAAGACCGAGCCTGGAATTTGGTTGACTTCAGAATACTGAGCTTTCTCCACCTCAGATATGTTTTTATGGAGTTTAAGCTAATTTCACATTTCAATATACCTATTTAACTCAAGGGTTTACAAATACTACTAGTGTGAAACAAGTTTTCAGAGCTTCAAGATATATATATGTATATAGGCCAGCTTCATGTTCACATATTGGCTTTTTAAGCTCAGCTTGTAAAATTTCAAAGTGAACAAAATGCTTCAGTGTAATAAATCACACTGTTAATAAATGCATCAGTGGGTTGACCGTGTTACAACCCAGAGCGCTATGCCGCAATTATCGAATGGAGCTTTAAAGACCTTTCAGAGGATGACAAGCTATCACAGTTTACTCCTTCCTGCCCCTGCAGATGTCCTATGTTCAACCCTTTCATCTCATCTGTAGCTCCAATCACGTTCCAGCCCCCTCTACTCTTGACAATCTTCATGACAACCGTATTTTATATCCCATAATAAAAGTTTTATACGCTCTACACACATTATTAGAGAGGATAGCAGCTAGTAAAACACTTCAGAGTGAGAGAGGGTAAGGGGGAGTTATGAATAAAGAGGGAGAAAAAGGTAGACATAAAGGGAGGGAGAGTAAGGAAGGGAGAAAGAAAAACAAAGAGATAAAAGGGAGGAAGACAAAGAAAGAGGAGAAGATTAAGGTAAAGAGTGAGGACAGAGATAATGAAGGGGGAGGGTGTGTATAAAGAGTGAGAGATGGAGGGAGACAGAGAGATTAGGGGATAATGCAGAGGGGACATCCAAGAAAAGAAGGAAAGAGATGGAAAGATAGATAGATAGAGGGAGATTTATGTGTACCAGCAGTAACTCAGCCCAGATATTCTATCAAACCAACACTACAACCATAAAGGTGTGCAACATTACAGACAGACAGACAGTATGTTCTGCGGTTTTGGTGTCTCACACAGGATTGTAGACACAGAAATGCCATAAATCATTAGCATCTCGCTTTTTATGTACATATCCAATTAGTTAGGCTTATTAACTGCTGTCATGGCAAAATATACTGTGAAAGTTAAATGAATAAATAAATAAATAACTGACTCATCTATGAAGTTAAAAAAAGAATTGGTTGGATTCCAGAGACCAGTGATCTATTTCCCGCACATATCAAACATCGTGTAGTTACACACCCTGTGACCAAGACGCTTGAATATAAACTAGCAAGGTAAAGAGGAGGAGGACATTTAGAGACAGACAGGGAGGAAGAGCAACGAGGGAAAGGCTTGAGCAAAACGTGTTAAAGTGAGAAAAAGAGCAACAGTAACAGACGGAGTGAGAGAAAGTGTACCAGGCTGAAAGGCAGAATAAGAATAATACTATATATATATATATATATATATATATATATAATACGATGAAAGAGAAGAAACAGAGCAAGAGAAGTAGAGAAACTTTAGCTGTTTCCCAATCATATACTACATACTAACTGTATAGAGTATGAAGTATTTATTATACGTCAATCAAACTATGACTTTAAAAATGCCACTACCAATTGCACTTAACAAATATACAGCCATATGTTTTTTTTTAATCTAATAGTTTTTATTTTTGTTTGTTTTCTAAGGTGTTTCACCACCATCCACACCATCCTCTATTTCCTTTGTGAATTGCATTGTGGGTCAAAAGAACACCCATAAATCAAGTTGTTTTTTTTTTGTATTCATGCTGTTTTGAGTATGATTGTTTTATCACCTTTCCAGTGTGAAACAGATCTAATCCCGCTTAGAATTAGTATGTAGTTTGGAATTAGGACACAGCTTTGGACTGTTTCCACCATGGGGGCCGCTATTTCATCGCCTTTTTTCCTCAGCCATCCTCTGTCCTGTTACTCTATCCCCCTGCTCATTTATCTCACCTCCTTCGTTCCTGTCTCCCCTCTACTCTTGTCTTTACCTTTTCTTCTCTTAATCTCTTCACTCCTCTTTAGCTAGAAACGCAAAACCCGAGGACCATAAAGAATAAGAAAAATGCCAATGATTTGACTGACATAATTTTGTCAATGTAGAGGCAGCCAGTCTTCTCAGTAGTGATTCTAAAATGTGTACAAAAATCATAAGCAGAACAGTTCTCTGATTAAGAACAGTGACTGTTACCAGTTTGGCTGCTGAAGGAAGGCCCCTGTCTGAAATGTATGTAAATTACTGGATCACTGAAGCAGAGTGTCGTCCCTCCTGAGGATTTTTGTAGAGCTAGTTTGGTCACATAAGCACATTAGAGTTAAGACTGTCAAAATGAATGTGGTAATCATTTCTTTATGTTACAAAGTGCAGCAGAACAACCCTGGATTGGTGCTATAAATGACTCTTCTATCCTCAAACAGTTTCAGTAGCTGCTCTACAGTGACTGATACACCCCACACTGAGAATGACACTGCCTTTGTCCACGTCACACACACTGACACACACACACGCATAAGCATGCTTTTGTTCACATACCTTGAGAGACACACACTCTCAGTCGCAGACATAGGGCTATCTGCACATAGGTACACACATAACCATGAATACATACACATACGCAGAAGGTTAAATCATTGTAGGGGATCCCAACAGAGATAGCATACATTACAAAAAGCATGAGAGGTTTATTGCCTTTTTTCTTTCATTCATCCATGTTCCTCTGTCACACTTTCTCACTATCTCTCTCTTCCTGCTTGGTCCTTCTTTATGCATCGATTTGTGATTGGTTTTCTGCCACGATGCATGTCAAAAGCCCTACATCACTTACACACATACAGACACAGCAGGGGATTTCTAGAGACATACAGGGGTTGTATACAGGCACATGTATATGTACACCATAACGAGGCACTTTGCTGTTCCTGAAATATTCAGTGTACAGAATGCCTAATAAATTCGACCTGCATGGCAGTGTAAATTTGAATAAACTGAAAGTTTTTTTGATGCTTGAAAAGCTCTTCTCTTTATGCCAGTTGGATTTGACTTTGTTTTCATTTAATGCTGTGTCGAGGTCACTTTTTATTATGTATATTTAGAGAGGAGGCTTCAGTGAAGTCGATCTTCAGTAGTGCAGGGATAGCAAGTCATTACTTACTTTTGAGTTGAAGTGTAGACTTTTACTTCCAGGAAAGAAAATCTTTCGCTAATTTGTCTGGAAATGTTTTTGACTGTTTTGATTTTTTGGCATATATATAGGAATAAAACATCAAAAAAGTTTCACCATCAAGTACTTCATTTATCCCAGTGGGAAATTGAATAAGTGAGGAGTGCTTCAGAAATTGTGTTATTCTTTGTAATTCTGCTTGACTATTGACTTTTTTTAAGCCAAACACTGAGTTTCTTTCAGGCTCTTAAAACCTGTTTCTGTAATTGTCCCGTAGTGCTTTTATGTTTTTTTTTTTGATTGTGTAGTTTGCCATACTTTTAGTGGGATAGATAACTTGATGATAGTTAAGACATTAATGGAGGCATATGTTCACATGTTCCTGAGGGATCTGTTAATAAAGTAAAAGTTGAGTCTTCAGGGCAAACTCCATTGACATCAGATGTAAGCGCTCCCCCTTGTGGTAAGGGCAAAAATCACAGTCCTCAGGAGTTCTGGATATGTTAAGTCTTTTTTTAGCATGTCACAGTTAATTATACTTTGGCCAAGTCCATATGAATTGAGACTATTAAAACTTTAATCTACCATTGGAAGTCTTACTGAGAACTTTTGTAGCTACAGTTGTAGATCTTCAGTCAGCCATAGTGCAACTCCCTTAGCATTGATGTGTTTGTATATTACACCAAATATAAAAGGGCTTTTATATTCAAACAGGCAGTTTATTGGCCATAAGCTCAAATAACTACTTTGTATTGACTCAGCTGTTACAATTTCTTTTTTGTAATACAGTTAATTTAATATAATCACTGTCAAATAATGCTAGGCTATGTATGCTTGACCTTGCAACCTTAAGTAATGTATGGGAAAATCCAGATCCGTTGTGTGAACATGTTCAAACAGGAAAATAAATTATCACTACATTTATTACTAAAAGTTTATTAACCCTTTTCTTTTTTTCTAACATATTCTTCTTTGTTTTCTTTGTCTTGTAGACACCCAGACCTCTGAACATCATAAAGCAGAACAACGGTGAACAAATTATCCGACGCCGAACCCGAAAACGCCTCAACCCTGATTCGCTGTCATCTGAAACCCCCGCCCCCAAGCAACAACGCATCACCAGCGAGGAGCGTATGAATGGGGAGGAGTCAGACAGAAGCTGTACATCAATCAAAAACCAGCAGCCTTCCCCGCGCTCACGCTCACCCCGATCCACTCAAGCCTTCCTAGCCAATCAAACATTGGAGATCCACCGACGCATGCCTCCTCTGCTCCTCCCTTCACATCCCCCCTCCTCACTGGTAGCTGAGGGCAATGGGGGCATCGCTGAGGGAGGCATAACATCAAAAGTAGAGGGAGGTAAAGGAGGAGGGGGATCAGAAAGAGGCAGTCCAATTGAAAAGTACATGCGTCCATCCAAACCGTCTAGTTATTCACCTCCTGGTTCACCCATTGAAAAGTATCAGTATCCCTTTTTCTCCTTACCCCTGCCATTAACCCTATCACCTGATTTGACCCCTGAGTCGGATTGGCTCAGATTCTGGACCAAGTATAAGATGGCAGCCACCTCTGGGGTTCCTGGTAGCATCAGTAATCTAAGCAGCCCTGGTAGCCTTGGAAATAATGCTCATTATCTTGGTGCAATGGTGACTCCAGTACAGCATCATCAGCAAAGCTACACGGTGCCTTACTGCGCCTCTCCCTACTCTCCTCTCCCCCCTCCTCCAGCTCCTCCTCATTATCCTCCTCCTCCTCTTCATCCCCAAATCTCCTCGCCATCATTAGAAAATGAGGCTCCTTTGGATCTTGCAATAAGACAAAGAGATACAAATGCTGCAAATGCACACATGTCAACAAATGGCGCAGAGAGGAGAAGGCAAGAGTCTCCCCTAGCTGAGAGGTTGAGAGAGAACTGGAAAGGAGAGAAAGAGGAGGAGGAGAGGACGGATGAAGGAGGGAACCAGAGGGAGGAGAAAGGAAAGGAAGAAAAGGATCATTTGACAAAAAGTCGTTCAAGTGTCCCATTGAATCGTGCAATGGTGGAAGTGGCCACGCAGGATGACCTGACCAACCGTTGCATCCACTGTGGGATCTACTTTCTGGACGAGGTCATGTATGCCCTGCACATGAGTTGCCATGGCGACCAGGGACCATACCAATGCAGTTTTTGCCTCCACGTGTGCGCGGATCGCTATGATTTCACCACACACATACAGAGGGGCTTACACAGGTACACAGACAAAACATCGCAAAACAGGGGTCACATGCAAGACGGCATAATTCAGAACGTCACGGTGACGCCCGAGCGCGAGTGTCATAATGCGATGCCAGAGGAAAAAGATGAAGGTGATCATGGCGAGATCACAGATGAAAGCAATGATGTCATAGGAGTTTGTCGTGACAACGAAGCAAAGGAAATTACAGTCAGCGATGCCAGTGACAATGAAACAGGAGCTGAAGAGGAGGTAAGAGGAGAGGATCATGACATAACAAACCAGGAACTGGGAGACAAGATGGTGTCAGATAGTAGTGATGACATCACAAAAACCACAGAGATCACAACTGTTGCTGAATCTAAAAGCTTAGATGAGAACACAGAGAGTAATTAATCTGATGCCTTTGACTCACACAAACCTTTAAGAACGCATTTTATTGGATGAATAAGCTGTATGCCTCCACGTTCCTGGAGGCTAGCTCATGTCAAAATGGGCCTATCCTGGGCACTAAATGGAACACATCCTTATGCTGGAAGCACTCGGCTGTCAAATGGTCAGAAATCATTGTAGGATCCCGCTGAACTGCTGCAGGGACAGTTTGGAGAAATAGCCTGAATCCTGTGTTGAGTGACGGTCACTTGGCAGCTCTGTGGCAACTATTCAACAACAGAGTCCGGGCATGCAGCTGAAATCACCTTAAATAAACAGCCACTTCATGTGCTTTCCGAATAAGAGGATCGGAAGCTCGACTGAGAGTTGGACTGGTCTCATTTAGGATGAGTTTGAGGAGCTCAGCACTTGCACAGCCACCATACAGCAGAGCAAAAAATAAATAATGCTAGATGCAAAACACTTTAACTGAACTGAACTGAACTGAGCTGAGCTGGTCTTTTATGCACCGTGTTAAACTGAACCCCGAGCTGGTCCAAACTAGTCTGATGCATCATTCAAACTGTTTTATCTTGGTACCACCAGATCTGATCTGGTTAGAACTACTTTGTTCTAGTCCAGAGCATGTTTTTGACTGTTTTACCGCTGTGCAAATGGATCCAAAACCAAAACTTATTTTGACTCTTTGAAACTGGTCAGAGTTAAACCAGTTTGTGCTGGGCTGCGGTTCAGCCGGTGTTACCTTGGTACAAAAGGATCAGTTGGTTTCTTTCACTCGTGCCCCGTTGTCTCTGAAACTGTCAATGCAAAATCACCGCCGCTGCAAAGTGGCCCAAAATGGGAGACTGGTCGGGTTTGACCGTGACTTTTTTGAACTGCTTGAAAAAAACCGGAGTAATTCCGGACCGAAGTGTTCTCTTCGTCCATTTGGATCGAACCAAGTGACATTCTTTTCTACCTTCCTCCGTGCCATGATACTAGCTACGTGCCTGGCTGCCTGCCTAATAGAACAACCATCTATTAACCTGCTTAACATTTATATTAATAATAATAATGGTAATAATAATTATGATGTTATAGTACAAAACATGCAATTTGCTACACTTTCCTATATAATATGTTATTTTGTAAAGGCAAATAATGCTTTTTTTGCAGGAAATGGTACTATAAAAATTAGTCTATTTGAGTTATATTTTCTTTTTTTTTGTTTTTGAGCTATTTGTTGTTTGTGTTCTTATGGAAACTTGTTACATTGATGACAGCCGTCTAACAGAAATGGTACAGCAAAAGGAGGGGGTTGTGTGTATGTGTGCATTTGTGTAATTGCGTTTCTGTGTGTAAGGATCAAAGGATGTGTCCGTCCCCAAACGATGATGTAAAATAATGAAGGCTTGCGCTCGGTATTTCAGTCCTCAGGGGTCACACGTGTTGCACACCAACCCACCTGTTTCATAGCATGTGACACATCATTTTTACATGTTAAGTAAGGTCAAATGGTTTTAGCATGTTACATAATGTTCTCTTACATTCGCTTATATATGTTCTTTATGTGTTAATAGGTCAAAATGGTCTTAGTATGTAACTTTTTTTTTTCTGTTTGTCTTACACATGTTAGGTTACATGGTTTTATAGAGACTTAGGGAGATAAACCCTAAATTTTATCATAAGGATCAATTATTTGGATTAATTGTATAAACTTTTGCTCTGTACTGAGTCTACAGAGCGTCTTGCCTACAGTGTTTCATTCAGCCTATCTCATATTTATGAGAGTTTGGTAGGTTACCTCTATGTAGCATGTTAGCGTCTTATAAAATCTGCAGAATAAATTGCCTTTTCTAAGGATGGGAACTGTTACATGTTAGACCTAAATGATACTGAAAAAACAGAAGATGACATTGTAAAGTTACATTTTATAAATTAATGAAGTAATAATCATGTTGCTTTCAACTCACACGAACTCCATCCCACTTTTCTACCATTCATTACCCACTTTTGGGTTCTCAATCAGTCTTTTAAACACACTTAAGGAAAAGACCCACCTGATATCAATACTGAGTCTCTTTTTAAACCATATTTTACAGTTCATCATCATTGTTTTATTTTGTCATTGAGCAAGTCGTGACAGTCAGGTCCTTGAGTCCCCCTGTGCGTCAGAATGGAGCAACACAGTGGCCATCTTGTTTATTTTTATAAAGAGAGAATCACTTCTCCAGCCTTGCTGCCTTAGTTGCTAGAAAACAAAAGAAAATCACCAAGGGACTCCTTTGAAGGAAATAATAATAGGCCGAAAAAAGACGGGAAGGAAGACAGAATGAGAAAAAGATATTTTTCTATGCTTATCCAAAAGACGTGAATGAAAAATATTCCGCCTAGTGCCTGGTAACTTGTACAGTTTTTCTAATAGTATGTTTGTCCGAGTCAAAATGTTATGTAAGTTATGAGTCAGGCAAGTTGGGCAAACAGACTTCTATATTGATCCCCAATGCGCTAAGTTATCAGAGTCATCCATTATGATTGATTTCAGCCTAGCTGTCTGATTGATCAGATCACCTGTTCATGAGAAAGACCCACATATGCTTTTAAAAAATGAAATTGGTTGCTATGCTAACTGTCAATCACTAGTTAACCATCTTTCATTTTTGCATGTATGTACATGACTTTGTAGAAATGTTGAGACATATGCCTCGGTAACTTATGTATGAAAGACGTAATACCAACAAGATGTTCTCTACTGTGTATTTGGTTTATCTGGAGATGGGAGCTGAATTATGGCATGTAGCCATATCACCAGAGTGTCCATACCATGGTAAAGGTAAAGGTGTTGTTATTCTAAAGAGGAGTTTATCATTTATATGTTTTTATACATTTTCTAGGGGTTAAACCAAAACAGTTTTGTCAGCAAAAGGTCAAATTTCATTATTTTTTTAAATCAGCAGTGAGATGAGAATTCTTTCTTGCAGAAATTTTAAGACAGCAAGCCAAGAAACTATAAAAACCAAACAAATTCTCTACTTTGTTCAGAACTCTACAAAAATAGCTGAACTTTTCACCGGATCGATCAGTGTGTTGTGGAGTGCTGGTTGCAGGTTAATACCTCTAGTATTTACGTTAAACCTTACAGCATTCTTTCAGGAAGACCTTGTACACTCTGTATGTTGAGGCAATACAGATTTTCCAATCTTTTGAATAATTGATCATAAACCTTTTTCAGTGTCTGTTGAAATGCTCACGGCATATTGCATTTGCATCATGCTTTTACTCCTTAACAAACAAAAGAACCTGTCTAACCAGCACTGCACACAGCACTGAATATGTCACATTAAAACACTAAGAAACCTTTCAAACAACTGGGGCAACATATTTCACATTGGAGCTGGAAGTCTGGCTTATCGACGACTTCTCACTGCTGCAGTATAAATGCAAAGAAATCAGTCTAACTATTTAGGATGGCACAAATTCACGTGTGCCGCCCTTCTGTCTGACATACATCTCACTCTGGTGTCAAGTGTAGGGATTTTTGTCCTCTGAGGAGTTTGCTTAACACTTTACCATTGTATGGCTCCACTATCCACGTCACACCTGTCAAGTGAAGGCTTACTAACTGCATTAGTTACATGGTTTTGAAAATACTTTCATTCAAGTTTATTTGCTGGTATAGGTTCCATCATACTGTACAAGGACTGATGAAGCCAATTCAAAAAACAAAATGTTTGAATTGTCTTTATCCTAGGAAATCTCTTGTGCTAATGTGTAAAGTTTTTAGAATTTACTTTTTTTTTTTTTTTTTTTAGTTATGGGCATCTCTTAAGGGGCTGCTAGCGTAATAAAAACTGTTTACATTTGCAAATGTAGCAACAACAAAAAAAAAGCAAAGGAATGAAGCAGTGCTTTCTTAAAAGACAGAACAAAAGGAAGGATTGAGGGGGGCCTGCTGAGATGGATAGATGGGTGCCTTTGAAGAATATATGGGTGGATGAATAGAGGGAGAATGGGATCAAATGACGCTTGTAGTGGCTGATAAAAAGAGGTTCAGCTTATGCATCCATTCATCCCCTCTCTTCTGTTTTGTTTGTCTCTTCACCTCCCTTCAACATCACTTGTATCTTTCTCATCTGTTGTCTAATTTGACGTATACATCTCTTTCTTTTTATCTCCCCACCTGCTACTACTACTACCCCCTGCCGCTCATCTCTTCTGTATTCCTTTACTTTCCTGCATCCCGCCTTTTGATGAAGCTATTCTCAGTTGACAGGTTGAGGGCATTTAAATGGGAGTTAGGTGATTGTGTCATACTGTTTGCGCCCAAAAGATCTGAGGTTGACTCAGTTACTCCAGAATTGACAGGAACCTATCTGCTTATGTTGACTTTTGTTTAAGTTGAGTTTTTATTTTCTCCTACTTGAATGGGCCTTGGGTTTGTTGAGAGAAATTGTTACCAGCAGTAAAATTTCAAATACTTGCCAGAAGCAAAGTGTGGATTTTTTCAGATTCAGGTTCATTCATTTGCCAACGGGACTCACATTAAAAAAAAATTTCATTTTCTCAATGATGTGAAGTCCTTTGGTAAAGATTTTCATGGGATTTCTAGGAAACAGTAGGACAAAAAAAAGGATCAAATAGTTTTGCCTATTTCTTTTTTTTTGTTAAATCTAAGTGTACATCTCATCTTGGTGAACCACAAGGATTTCTCAGTGGGCTTTCTGTACTTAAAAAGAACACAGCCTTGATAATAAAATACAACTTTTCATGCACACTTTTCTATTGTAAGTGATCTGCAGAACCCTTTCATATCAAAAAATATCTTTTGTCTCCCATGAGTAATGTAAGGATACTGTATATCTAGAACATTAATAGATATTAATGTTGATAGGAATTTTGAACGTTGTTTATGGCTCAAAATAGGCAATTTTGGTAAGAAATTAGGTTCTGCAGGACTCACATGACATGACCTTTTTTTACTTCAATAATGAGAGTATGTTTTAGGGTTTGATGGCATTTCACGTCAGCGTTTACATTGGGGGGGGGGGGCTTAACAAGTGTTTTCATTTTTGTCTTTGTCAGAATGTGTTATAGAAAATGATGCTGTTGCTTGCACTCCATTTATTATGTTCTTATTGCCAAGGAAGGGACAACACACACACAGACACACACACCGGCAGTGGTACGGATTGAGTGTACATTTTGGGATGTACAGTATTAACCCATGGGAGACAAGGGAGCCTAAGGCCAGTTAATTATTGGCCAGACAGACACACACATGCATGCACACACACACATCAACTATGTACATTTAACCAATATATTTTAGTAGAATTTTTGTCTCTATTCAGTCGAATGGCTTCTATAGAAAACTTGGATTTTTTTTCTAGATTTATTTTCTTTCTCATGTTGTATTTTATTCTGCTACCTTTCTGTACGTTATTGTTTTTAGGTTTTATTTCATGCAAAAAATGATATTTCAACAACATATTTTGACAGCCAAGAAAAAGTTTGTTACACAGCTAAACTTGAAGAATAATGTTGATGATGATGACGATGATAATAATTAATAAAAGTAATAACAAACATACAGAAAGTGGACAATGGGTGTGTCATTCATTAGGGATTTATTGGAAAGGGAAAAAGAAGAAAAGAGAAGAAGGACACCTTTATTCTATAAATCCTCAGTCAACAAAAGAGACAAGCTGTGGCCTTGCTACAGTACCTCAGTGGTTGTGTTGTGTTCGACGAGTGGGATCTAATCTGAGACAAACTGCAGACATTGGAAGCACAAAGGCACAAGTGTTTTAGCTGTGGGCTGTGCAGATGCGGTTTTTAACACGTAAAGCCTTCACACCAAGTCAGGTGAATTCTTTCAGAAAAGTGAAACCACCGAACATGCCTCCTGCGGTGCTTTCTGAATGTAGCCAGGAGCTCCACAGCCATCATGTCTCTCACATCTGTTCTTCCCTGCCGCCCGCCTGCTTTTTCTGCCTTACTGGCAGTATCAGATTATTTATTTGTCGCTTAGATTATTTAATGCACGCAACATACTCTAGAAATTAAACTGGCTCTGTTTGTATAGCTCTTTATGGTTCCCAGTGGATGAGTCCATGTGTTTTTCGTGACCATGTGACCATTTATCAAGTGCCACATTAAGGCCACATTTCTGCATGATCAGCACTTAGTAGCAGCAAACGAATGATTCATGGCCCTCAGAGGACACATTTTAATTGTATCACAACGACTTTTCCTTTATGACTATCATCAAGCCAGAATTTCAATTTCCAGCCAAAAATATCAAACTCTAATCCTAAAATTTAAATTTACTGCGCATTTTCGTCAATCTTTGAGCTTTTCTCTTGAGCTGCTGCCAGGTCAAAATGTCAACTTCACACACAAGACAAAAGATTTACGTGATGCTGTTTGATTTTATTGACCCCATCACCTTTTTCCTCTAGCGTTACCCTCAGGACAAACTTGAGATATTTAGCCGCACTACAGTTCAAATGGCAATATTATATATCACCAACACACACCATGCCAAAATAATTTGAGAGCCTGTTTTAATCTTACCACAGCCCTCCTTTGGGTCAGCAACTTTGACAAACTTAATCAGCACAGCGATGCTATCTGTCAGAAGACAAAGGCTTCTAATCTTCGGTCTATATTATGTTCAGCATTATCAATTTATCTTTGTGTTTATAATATGAACATTGATTAGAGTTGATTAACTCTGCTTTAGAGCCTGCAGTGAAATTATGTGGCAGCGGGGCGTCATTTAAATGTGTGTGTGTGTGTGTGTGTCTATGTCGTGAGTGTGCAAATGTGTGATGATTGACCACAGAAAGTCAGCGTCCGACTAGAATACTAAACAGCCTGGTGTCTACTGAAGAGGTCAGCACACAGACACATGCAGCTGCACAGAATTATGAACCTGTTCAAGGCAAAAGAGAAAAATCCATCAAATGAATAAAAAGAACGTCAAAACCAACAAGCAACAATTCATGGACACGTTTACATCCCATGTATGCTAAAAAGGCTGGCAGATGTATGCCTGCACACAGAATTTTTCTATTTTTCAGCATGACGCTTGCATAATCTTCTCTGTATGCACTGTCTGCCCCTGCCCGTCTGCCCGTCTGCCTGTCTGTCTGTCTGTCTGTCAGGCTGCCTGTCTCTCTGTTTAAACATCTCGCAAACATCATTTCTGTTTATTGTGATTCATGTTTATGTATGAGTTACCTACACTGTTGACAGAAGGTTTGACTCTGTGCGCCACTGTGTGAGAGAGCAACAGAGGTAAGAGGTGTGTGTGTGTGTGTGTGTGTGTGTGTGTGTGTGTGTGCAGGTGCTTATGTATGAAGGAACATTGATACTGCTGTTGTCATGTCTTCATGTGGGTTGATTGAGATGTGCTCTGACAACTATTTAGATTTCACATTCTGACAGACAGAAAGATCATAGATAGATAGATAGATAGATAGATAGATGTAAATATGATCTAGTTTCTGGGTACTTTGAAATATGAATGTGGCTCATGTTGACAGCTGTGAAGTTTGATAGTCTACAAGTGTGCAAGGAGGAAGAGAGAGAGAGAAGTATGGAGATAGACAAAAGGATATAGAAAGAGAGAGAGATGGAGAGAGAGAGAGAGAGAGAGATGATCTAGCTTCTAGGCATATTGAATATTGAATGATTCCAACATTGACTGCTGTGGGGTCTGTGAGCTGATTCCCTATTCATTTTGGGATATAAAGCTCTCACACAGATAGATAGATAGATAGATAGATAGATAGATAGATAGATAGATAGATAGATAGATAGATAGATAGATGAAAAAGGAAGATATTCATTGAATCAATCATTTATGCCAAAATGAGCTGCTGTAATATGAGCAGGATCTCTGCCTTTAACCAACCCCAGTCCCTGCTGAAAGCATAATTACAGCTCTACATCGCCTCAGTATGTCGGCTGTGTATCATCAGCTTCACAGTGAGGTCCACTGCAGAGGGATTTGATGTGTAATCTTCTTTCCTTTTATTTCCTCTTTACTACTCCAGTTGCTACATCTGCACACTTTCTCTTCTCTCTCCTGCTTTCTATTTTCTTCTCCTCTGCTTTCCCAGGTTTGACTTTGTTCTTCTCTCCTCTCCTTTACATTTTTTTTTTCTTCAAATTCAGATACACTTCATTGTCATGGCGGGAAAGAACCTGTGTTACCAAGTTATTGAAATGGGTGCGGTTTACATTCCTGTGCAAAGAAGTTTTGAATGGAAAAGGTATCACCAACATTCAAGTATAACAATACTGTAACGTGAGAGAAAGGAGAAGAAAAAGGAACAGTATACACTATATGCTTACTTTATACTCTATACTTTCTGACTTCCCCAGCCTGTCTGTGGGACTCCCCAAACCATTGGTACCTACTGAAGACATACATCTTTTGAAACGGGTCATGAATATATAGATTAATTTCTAGAAAATTACCTAAAACATCTGGGCACTTTTTAGCAAAACATTACTCAAACATGAGTAAATAGTGCATTTGTTGGGTTTTCAGCTGCAGATCTGATGTGCTACTGAGTATTTACGGCTGTCGAACAGTGTATGTAGGAATGACTCAAAATAAAACTACAGCGTTCATGTTCATCACAAAGAAGGAACGGCCGCCCAGGCCAGGAATAGTCCATATTTTCATGGAAAATATAGAATATCACCAGATTTATCCTTTAAGAAATAACTGTATTGAATGTATGTACACTGGTAACAATTAAACACATGCAAGGACTTTAGCAGTATTTTTTTACAGACATGTCTCAGACAGTAAATGTGTCTTCTTCTCTTCTCCTCCATTTTCTTTGATATCAGACATCCATGAACAGAGTAGCTTTTATCAGAATAACACACACAGATGCCGGTGCTCACACAGACACACACACACTTATGCACACACATTGTGTCAGAAACACACAGCTTTTCCTTGCCCTGTCCTTCACATTAGGGCTCGGGAGTTCTTTAATAATAATAATTCCATTAATAACATCTCCTCACAATAACACTGATAATGGTATGCATGTGTGTGTGTGTGTGTGTGTGTGTGTGTGTGTATGTGTGTGCATGTGTGTGCATGTGTGTCTTCGAAAGATTGTTTCTATTTCTGCAGAAAACTCAGATAAGCTTTTGCTCACTTTCCTCACCTGCAACCCACCTCTCCTCCGCTGTACAACCTTCCCCCCACTTTTCTAATAAAATGCATTTTAATTCTCTGCAGAGCACATGAGAGGACAAGCAGAAAACAGCTGACAATAAAAATATTTCCATTCTGTTCTGGTCATTTAAAAAAAAATGTCTTTACTAGTTGGTGTCTTTATCCTTGTTGCACTCTGACTCTCTTTCTCTCAGTTTTATTCTGATTTTCCGACTGTACAGTTTCTACTTATGATTCTGCATTGTATATTAAACTTTAATAGGGTTCTTGATGTGTGTGGGAGAGTGTTTATCTGCGTTGTGTGTATGTGCAGTTTAAACATTAATAACATTTCTTTCTCTTCAACTGTCAACAGAAACAGAATTAACCAGGAAGGAGACTCACAACCAATCTGAGCACAACATTTTCTAGCCTGTAAGTGTTCGGTAAATACAATTTTTTCTTTATTACTTTTACTTTATTGTTTATTTGCTACTTTGTTTGTGAGAGAGGTATTTGGGCTGTGATGCTTTTCCTCAAACAGGTCCTCCCTGTTAAAGTCATCGTCTTCACATTATCTGTTGTGCTCCGTGCACTCCGAGCTCTGATGTAAGCTCACGCAGTGTCAATACTTCTGTTCCTTTCTGCCTTATTGTCTCCCACAGGCTCTGCTGGTCCAATCATCGGTCTGCTCATCGTGCAATGTCTCTCCAACGATTGGAATTTGATCAAATTTGGGAGACTGATGTGTCTCACCGCTGCATTCTTGCATCCTCAAAATTGAAGTGACTAGCCCAAACAGTGCTATAAACACAAGTCAAAACAGGATGTGCCATGCATCGGTGACAATATGTTTACTGTTGCGTTTCGTGTAGTGTTTGACGCGCCATCTGTGGTCATACTGCCTCTTTTACAAGGAAGAATCAGTTCAATTTTGAGACTTAAAGTGGGAGTCGAAGAAGTCAATTTTATTTTGAAAAACAAAAAAGAATATGAAAAATTAACAAAATAGTAAAGCTTTCTCCAACTTTCTTCACATTTACATTTTAAGCATTTGACAAAATCAGCTCACATACACAAAAGCATCAACTAAAATGTTGTATCACCATAATTATAAGCAACCAACTTTTAACCTATGCAAAGGCAGCAGTTAATCAGTGCTGAGGTCATAGAGCTACAGAAATATGAGCTAAAGAAACATTCAGGTGCCTGAAAACATTTCATATATCATTAATAAAGCAAGTAGCACACTAAGACTAAAGTACAGCATGATGAAATATAGAAATGAGAGAGTATCTTACAAATTATAAATGAAACGTGAATATGCATCTTTATACAGCATATAGTCATTTTTTACCAGTTTAACAGTAAGTTACTGTAAAGATGAAACCTAATTTTGTGTTTATGAATGAGGATTTGGGCACAGCCTGGTTTCATTTTAATGAAGAAAATGCAACACACTGGTTCATTTAGTATTTGGCCTCAATAAAACTTTTGACATTTAATGCCCTGAATTTTTACATTGTGGTTTTCATGGTTTGCCTTGTACAACTACACATACGAATTTCACCTGTCAATTACAACCAAAACCGAAGAAGAAGTCGGAGACAAGTGTCTTCTCCGGTTTGTGTTTCTCCTCATGAATAAGATAAACCAACCTTTCCTCTAAGAACACCAGCGGAGCGTGTGTTTATTCCTGTGAGAGCCCTACAAGATGCTGTAATGACCGACTTATTGGGTGATTTAATCTTCTATTCATGCTTATCAGACTTCTAACTGCGCTGACAGAAAACATTTGCAAGTTTAAAAAATCACAGCCGATAGCAATTTCACTTTTCCTCTTCATGACTCACTAATTTCGTCAATGGTGATTCTAATAGTATGTACACATCTTAACTTGGCTTTAGGCTACTGACATTTCACATCAACAACCACTAATACAGCAAGGACTTTAAATATATTCAAGCTTAATAAGTGAAGAATATGAAGCTTGGATATACTATGTTCCTCTAGGATACTGAAGATCTACTTATTGATCACTAAAAATTAATTTTCATTGCAAATTCTCAATAATAAATTCCCCTCCTGGGGTAACAGCTTGGAGAAACTTACAGAGGGATGGTGCTTATGAATAAGGGTGTGAATGGGTCAGCCAGCTCCAGGCCATGGTCCAGCCCTATGCACCAGCAATACTGCACTGAAAGAGAAGCTTGAGCAAAATCCTGCTTAAGTAGAAGTTAAAAAGTATCTCGTTTAAATATCAACTTGGCATCAATATCCCCTGAAGTTCCCCTGACAGGTAGCACCAACTCTCTTCCGCCCCCACCATTGCTACCATGCTTTGTTGAAAAAGATTTAATTATTGTATCAAAAACTACCACAGAGCTGTAATCTCCACTGCATGAAAAGAGTCAAATCCGGACGAGGAAACCAGAACAAATACAACATTTTAAGCTTCAAAAAGGTCTTATGTGATGCAGGGTGACTGCATTAAATTATATTACATTAACTTGAGACTAACTTGACTCTAAAAATGAAGTTGCTACGTCTGGTGGTCCCCTCATCCCAGGTTGAAAATATATGGTAAATGGACTTCACTTATATAGTGCTTTTCAACCTTAATGGTTCCCAAAGCGCTTTACAGATTGGTCTCATTCACACATTCACTCACACATTCACACACCGATGGCAACCGAGCTGCCATGCAAGGTGCTGGCCTCCTTCGAGAGCTACTTAGGATTCAGTGTCTTGCCCAAGGACACACACCGGGGATCAAACTGCCCACCCTGGGATTAATGGACGACACACTCTACCTCCTGAGCCACAGCCGCCCCCGTCAAAAGGTTGTGACCAGTTCAACCATAATTTTCCCTTGTCACAATGTGACAGAAGAGGTAAAAGTGAAGGTAAAAGTATCTAGTAATTCACAAGCAAAAAGTTAGAAAAAAAAGTCCGTACAGCAGAATTGTTTTCCTACAGTTAATGTTAATCATCTCAACATCACAAGTTGGGAACCATTACCTCATATGGTACAATTAAAGGTTCTTTAATAGGCTCAAGTATAGATTTGGACAGGTGGGACCCACATATCCTGGAAATGCAGCCAGAAGATGCTGCGTTCAAGAGCAGCCTGCAGTATTATGGTGCCCCTTATCTGGAAACAGGTGGACAGTCTTTCAGATAGAAACCAAAATCTGGACACCAGTTCACTTGATCCACAGACTGTACCAACTCTTTGATGTGTTTTAATTGTCTTGTTGTTTTATCGTGTGTTTTTAATATATGTACCCAGGACTCCTCTGAAAGCAGCATTTATAATCAGTGTTGTTTACTAGTGAAATAAAGTTAATTGAATTGGGATCAGGAACAAACTAGGATGAGCCATTGAGAATCCTCCACTGAGTCCTTGGACATCTCTACTGGGCGAGATACCAACTTCAGCTGCTCCCAATGGCTGCTAAATCATTTTGACTTCCCTTCATTAAATCCCTCAGTCTTTTCATGGGTCACCTGGAAAAGCACAAAAACACAAAAAGGTTTTAAAACTCTACCAATGCTGCCAGTGGCGAATTTCCCCAAAAAAAACCCACGTCTCTCTCTTTTCCTGTTAGAGCATCGATGCCCTGACCTTTGCGTTCTCAGTGTTGCCTGCTTGTAATCTTAGCAGTCCAGGAGTTTAAGCTTATTCTTGTGTTGCACTAATTGAGTACGTTCAGCAATACCTCGATCACTATAGAGTTATCAGCTTCAGGCAATATTTCGATTACAGTGTTTACATGGGTCAAAGTAGCACAATTTCAGTTAGGATGGATTGATTTAATAATTGGTGTAGTGCTCATCACTCAAGTGCACTGCAGCATGTGATTTGCGTAAATACAACACATGGGTCAAAGTATACTGACCTTTGACTGTCTGCAAAGGCTGAAGAGCTTCCGCTTCATTATTTGTATGACTGAGAAAAATATACATATTTTACCATCTGTTTTCTATGATTATGATCTTACTCTGATTACATGAACAAGACATGTAATTATGTCAATAATCAGAGTGCCTTAACTAGATCATTTTTATAAAAGTGTGCACGTAAATGATCCCAATGTGAGTAAGCAACTGCCTTATGTAATGTCGATGAAAGAGGAAAGAGGAGAAGAAGAAGTAAGAGAAAGGAGTAAAATAAGGCAAAGTTTATATAGACAAAGAAAACCAGATAGGGAAAATGAGGTGATGGCGGCTCCCACCTCGCCTCTCCTCCCCACCCTCCACATCATCCATCCATTATTCAGTATACCTTCGGGTCAAACTCTCAGCTTCGTCTTGACATTTCCCCCTTCTCCTCTACACTGTATCTCCCACGCCCCTTTCTCCTCTCTGTGTCTCTCCTTTCCCCATCTCTCTGTCACCCTTTCATGCTCCCCAGAAATGACCTCAGGGATGAGAGACCTAGCTGTGAAATGTCACATTTTTATTGATTTTTTTTTTTCTTTTTTAGGATTTTAATTTTACGCACATGGACATTTTTGAAGGGAAGAAGTTTCTGATAGTAAAGAAAAGTTTGCTTTTTTTGTCACTTGCTCCTCTCTCTTTTCCTCTACTTTGTCTTCTCTCATATATGCAGGGCTTGATGGCAGTTTTTCCACAGGAGTACATGCACAGAAAGAGGGGCACCTACAAATTGAAAGGTTGTCAGATTTTATTCATAAGCAGCCATTTTGCATTTCATTTGTACATTCCTATTAAATTATTGAGTCAGTAAAGTCACTGCATTTGTGCATTTAAAAGAAAAAAGATTTGTGCAACAATTGTCTCTTCAGATGCAGGTTCCCTCTACTCACAAAAAGTAGAGTTGACTGCCGGGAATGAATTGGGGTTACAGTACTGGAAAAATATCAAGTTGGAGGAGAGCTACATTTCAGATACAGTCTAGTGTTGCTGTGGCTAACATTTACTCAGTTTCCTTCCTATTTCAAATTAAAATTCTCATTTCTCATTTTCACACGTCATCACCTCTCAGCCACTGTAAATAATACCTGAATTTGTTTTCTTTAAAAAATCTCTACGTGTACAGTTGTAATGTGTCTGATTATCACATATTCACTGACTCTGTTGACTCTGCTGAGGACTCACTTCCCACTTACCACCAATATGATTCTGTAATATGATGCAGGATTTAGAGAAACTGAAAATCCACAGTGGTTACAAAGGGATCCACTTTTATTTTGGGAACTTTTGCTGCCAGATCCTGCCTCACACTCTGCTACGCGGGGTATACTTGCATGTATTATGCACATACAGTGCACTATACAGTATCAAGGGCCAAAATAAAGCCCTTACATACACAAACACAAGCGCGTACACACACACCTTTTGCCCTCTCATCCTCTTTTTATTTCATTTCTTTCACCATCTTTCTCCAAAACACAGGTTGAATCTGCACCCAGGCTATAGGCATGGGTGGCAAGAAAATGTACTCAAGTACTAAGTACAATTTGAGGTACCTGTACTTCACTTGTGTATTTCCATTTTATGATACTTCATACTTCTACTCCATTACATTTCTGAGGCAAATATTGTACGTTTCACTCCACTACATTTATTTGGCAGATTTTGCTACTATTTTCTTTACAGAGTCAGATTATTGATACAAAATATAATCAACTAATAAATTCTGGTGTATTATGGATTAAATCATTATTAATCACTGCATCACTAATTATAATTGAGTGATATAATTAAGCAATAGCTCACGACAGGCCGTGAAATATTGTGATATTTTTTTGGGGCGTTGTCCCAATAGCAGTTTACTTCTTGCTTTTTTACTCATCCTACTTTTATTACTTTACTTCTCTTTATTTTTTACTTCTATATTCTTTATTTGCAAACAGACAGGTCATTAGTCTAATTAGCTAAGGCTGGTCGGCGTTTAGAGAATGACGTCTGTCGACCTCTGTGCGCAGTTGAACAATTCAAGGATAATTGCAGGAAAAGCACGTGCTTTTGCGTCGATTTTTTCACCAGAAACATTCAAAGGAACTTATTTTTCCAAGTCACAAAGATTAAGGATATTTTCAGGCAGCCAGAACTGGGTACAAAACAAACTGGGCTACCAAACAAGATTTACACCCTGCAGGATATGGCGACTTCGTTCATAGCAGCAACAGGTGAGTTTTCCCAATTTAATAATACATTGGCAGCACTGCTGTTGCCTATACGTATTTTACTGTCAACCTTAACTGTTTTTGGCGAATATCTTAACATTTAGCAGCCTGTTGGCAATGCTAAATTGAAGCGTGAAAGGTGCTGTTGTGTTAAAAAGATTTGATGCAGGTGATGCCTCAGGTGTATTTATACATCATCAGCCATAAGCCAAAACTTTCCACTTGGTTTCTTGTTGGCTTGATGAACAGTGTGAGGCTGCTTTGTAGTGTTTTCTGGTTCAGGTTGTTAAAAAAGCTCATCTGGCTCAAACACAGTTTCTGGCAGTTGGATTCCTCTGTTACCTTTTTACACTGGATCACTTATTGCCATAGCAACCAAAGCAAAGTGGAATTTTATTGTTCGGTGGTGTGTTTTTCTTGTTTCTGTGTTTATGTGGCAGAACATGGAGGAGGTGATGTCATGTCAAGAGGCTGGTCCCAGCCTCTGTAAGGAGTAGATTTTGAAGGCATTTGTAAACAATTATTTATTTATCATTTCACAAAACACAGAGGTCGGGGGTCATTCATGACATAAGGACAGCCTTTTCTACAGATTGTGAACACTTCAGAGACAGAAAAGAGCACTAAAGTGAGACCAGGAGAGAAAGGATTATTATCAACCGGACTGAAAGAAGCATAAATGATTAGATTATGGCTGAGGGAATGGATGCTGTGTGATAAAATATTAAAATTCTTAAGTTAATGAAAAAAGCTGGATGGATAAAACATGGCACGCTAGGAGTGTTGGGGAGGTATTGTAAGGTGAGGTGAAAACTGGAGAGACAGCAATTGTGGAGGGAATGAGTGATTAAAATGGAGTGCTTCAGTAATTAAGCAAAAACCTGAAAAGCAAAGAAAGTCCAGAAAATGAAGAGGTGAGATGGGAGAGACGGAGAGAGACAAAGGGGGAACATAAATTATGAAGCGAATGGAATAGCTCGCATGACAGAGAGGGAGGCACATGAATTGTAAGGAAAATGAAAGCCCCCGCCATGCAATAAAGGCATTTTAAACAGGTGAGGGAGATACAGCAGAAAACTGATGACTGGAGTGAACAGCGAGGGGAAGGAGGGGAGAGAGAGAGAGAGAGAATGAGTGAATGAGACGGAGAGACACGGTGAATGAGGCAGGGAGAGAGAGGCAGGGCAAGAGGAATGGGGACCAAAAGCATCAGAGGGAGTTAAAGAGTGAATAAATGAAGCAGCAAGAGAAAGCAGGGGAATGATAATGATCCTTGAGGAGTTAAGGGGGAGAGCATTAGGAAGGAGCAAGGTGGAGATAGGGTGAGTGACGGATGAGGGGAGAGTCGGAGAAAAAGGAAACAGAGTGAAATGAATGGTGCGGACAAGATGACAACAGAGATAGAAAGGTGGAGGTCTTTCTCTCCCTGTCTCTCTTCTTCCCTCATTTACTAAGACTTTGTCACTCACTATCATCCCATCATTCAAGGGCTGTTTTTTCTCCATGCCTTACAATCTCTCTTGTTCGCCTCCTCCTGATTTCTTTATCCCTCCCCTCTATTTCTTTTTCTGTCCTTCTGTTTCTTTTTTCCTCTTTCTTTTTAGACATTAATTTTCTGATAATTTAGCCAGTTATAGATTCTGTCTCCGAAACATAATGTCCAATTTGAATATGTGGAAAGAGCATGTGTAGGGAGTGGAAAAAGAGATCTCTCTCATTTGCTTTTCTTACCTTAATGTTTACATTTGACCACAAACTAAAAACACACCATAAGACTATGATTTCACCACATACATATATATTATATTAATGGCAGTGGCCAATCCACAACTGGCCAACAATATCCAACACCACAAAGGCACACTATGTCAAAAATGTCAAGATCTTTTGATGATGCTTTTTTTGAGGACTTGTTTAGTATTAAGCTGTGCAAAGAATCTTTTTGTTTTGCCAGTCATTTTAAAGCTGACGTTAACAACACTTTGCAATCGGTTCTTGTCCTTTTGATATGATAATACAAATACCAATAATCCTACTACTAATAGTCATAATAAAAATAACTGCAATCAAAGCACTCAATAGTCTAAAGCAAACAATTAAATGTCTTTTATTACCTAAAGTGACAATAGTTAAAGGTTAAAAGAAACTATGATATATATATATTTTAATATATTTTAAAATGCTCCTTTACTGAATAGAACTCCCCAGCAGCATGGTCCAGAGTTGCCTACTAAGAAAGTTATGAATACGTTTATCTTGTATCACATCTCTGTTTCCACAGATTTTTTAATGTGTGTCATGTTTCATTTCCTCTTTTTCCACCAAAAACGGACCACCATCCATCACTGTTCGAGCCAACAACGCAGTCAGCTTCTGCTGTGATTTTCAAACGCAGGCGTGTGGGGAAGATTTCTGCCAGTGAGAGGTTACTGAGTAAGCAGAGTTGGACTGTAGCAATTAACTCATTCATAAATTACCAAACAAATGATATATATCCCCCTATATTGTTTCATTAATCACATTTTTAGAGTGAAATAAATGTGAACATATCCACTCGGATTTGTAGCACTTTTCCAGCAGTGTACACAGAAGTGAAAGATAACACCCAGACACCTCAAGTACAATGAAGCAGATGGCAGTTTTAAGTATTTTCTCACAAGCTGCAAATCAATAGGAGCTGTTTAACATTTGAGAGAACTCAATGGAAAATCCTTTTAAACGTACAATTGCAATCTGTTTCCGCCTGCTGCATGATTTGTAGGAGGAAAGTAGCCCAGAATGAGTTGGATTGGTTTTAACTGTTTAGGAAGTGTAGTGAGATGAATACAGCAGCAGGACCGATAGAGCAATATATCTAACTAATGTTAAGGTGTGACTCAGAATTCACTGCCTCTAATGTATCTCTAATGTAATTGCATGTATGTAAATAACGGGACATCTCTGTTGTTGCCCCTCAGTAGTTGTTGCTGCTTCAGCCAGCTGATCGGTACTCACCCCTGATGCTGCTGTGTGAGGTGTCAGAGGTCTTTAATTACAGCACTGACCGTAACACAGAGGAGATTATTGTTTTGTTGCCCGCTGAGGCTCTGGTGCCCTCCAGTCCACCAATATACTCTTTTAGTTTGAGACAGTCACCCTATAGACACCTGTAGACAAATAAATAACCCAGAATTCTTTTTCTTTTTACCCATCTTTTTTTACTTGATGTTGTAATTGTCTTTGGTCTATCATAAGACATGATCACATTGTGGTCTAACATCATTCGGTCTATCATATTATTGTTCTTGTTCATTTTGCAGACTCTAAAATAAAGTACCTGCTACTCTTACCTTGATGTTTGTATTTAAAAGCATTAACTGCTACACAAAGAAAGTTTATTACAAAATAAATTATTAAATATATAAAATAAAAATATGGGCAATTATAATTATTAAGACAGTTTGAAACTTTGCTTTGTTGGACCTTTTTAACAAATTTCTGTACGGCTGAAGTCACATCTGCTGTGATTTAAGAGCTAATGTCAGGAGGACAAGATAGACATTATTATGCAGTCAGTTTTTGGTTAATTAAAACTGTGCGAGCAGCACTTTGTGTGGAGAAGATTTGCAATATGAGCGTTGTATAAACCAGAGAAAAGAACACGGACCATCCAATCCACCAAATGAGTTTCCAAAACTTGAAATAATTACTTTCTCACTGTTGTTACTTAACATCTGGTTTGGCAATCTGTTGCACAGGATGGTTAAAATTGTTAAAACCAACCACTATTTCAGCTCCTGCTGCTTTGCAGTCAGACTCAGCAGTGTCCAATCTAAGCATAATCTCTCATTAAAGATGAATGACCATTGAGTTTGCTGTCTACCATGTACCGGCCTAGTCTGTGGTGTGTATGTGTGTCCTCAGCCAGGCCGGGCCAGGCCAGGCTGTAGATGGACTGTCTAGGGTGAAAAGGATAGAGGAGAGCAGAAGTAAGAATAGCAAGTGAAGAGAACAGATTAGAGGGAGGAGAGGAGAAAAAGAACGGACGGGAGGAGAGAGGAGTTCGAGACAGGTGAGGCGTGAAGAGGAGGAGAGGAAAGGACAGGAGCTGAAGAGAGGAGAGGGGAAAAAAACGAGGATGAACAAGAGGAGAAGTGTACCCACGCTGAGACAATTAGTCCCACCTGCAGCTAACTCAAACTGTGAATACCTGAATGCGTGTGTCAGGGCGTTCCTGTGTGTGTGTGTGTATGTGTGTGTGTGTGTGTGTGTGTTTAGGGGGGTTGCTGCTTGAGTGAGTTATTGAGCAAATCGGCCCTCGTGTGCACGTCCATGTGGTAGTGTAAGGTGTACCTTGTGTGCCAGCGCAGCTTTTAGGCATGTGCTTCCTGGATGTGTGTGTGTGTGTGTGTGTGTGTGTGTTTCTCATATATATTTTCTAGGGCAGTTTTAGGCAGTACATATTTGAATGTCAGTGAAGCAGTTCCAGAGAGATAAATAAAGAGACAACCAGTGAACCAAGTGAAAGACAGAAGGTGAGAAGAGGAAGATGGAAAGAAAGATAGAGATTGTACTCAACATACATAGAAGAAGAAGGCCTCATATAAATAGAGGGATAGGTAGACAGGTGGGTAAGCTGCTTTCTTCCCAGCTTGGCTCTATATTCAACCTCACTCCACGTCTGTAATGCTCCACCCTTATTTTCTTCTCTGCAATGTTCTTTGCTGCTGGCGTGATGCTCATTTCCTGCCTCATCTCGACACACTGAGTCAGTCCCTGCTGGTCTGTTCCACTGAATAACTTTGATCGCCATTATTATTTACAGAATGCTCGGCAATTTTCTCCCTGTAACCACAACACAAAACAAATAGCCCAGGATGCTGGGTGGGCTCTTATCCCTTCTTTCCCAGAACACCACACTTATCATACTCACTCTCTCTCTCTCTCTCACACACACACACACACACACACACACACACACACATACACTTGCTTTGCTGTTGTTTGTGGTGTCTGTACTGTTTGTTGCGGTGTTGTTGCTTGCCGTATCACCTGTCTGCATAGGGGCTTGTATCAGGTATTGTTTACAATTGCTTAATGACTGTGAGCTCTCACAAACCCTCACTGCCTGTTTCCTTTGTTGCCCTGTGTGTAAAGTGGATTGTGACACTTCTCAGCCAAATGGCCTTTAAATAAATGTGATTACTCAATATATTACCTTCATTGTGTGTGTGTGTGTGTGTGTCTCTCGGAGGGACAATTTAGCCTTAGTGTAAAATCTAGCTGTTTAAATTATCGCTCACACAGCAGCATAATGCTGCAAAATGAGAACACACACGCACACACACAAACGCACACACTGAATGACACCCATGTTTCTTTAACATATATTGCAGCAATTAATCTTTAATGGGGTGACTTTCTGTTGAGTAAAACAACAAAACTTGAGAAGGAGGAATTTCCCAGTGAAGGGCCTCAGTGGCCTTCAAACCTGACGGCTTTATGATTGAATGACTTAATACTGCATTTATGATGTGTTAAAAAGTTGTTTTGGTATCATGAAGCTGTGACAAGTAACAAAGGTGACAGAGAACTAACTGAAAATCACAGTAAAAAGTCACAATATGTTGAAGATAGTAAGTATCAATTCAAATGATATACTCCACAACCAAGTCATAAATGTGTTCAGTTCTATGAAGGATGTATCAGTACCAGGCTGTATGGATTTGCAGTGGTGGAAAGGGTACCGCAATAAAAACGTTTACTAAAGTAAAAGTACAGAAGTATTAGCAGGAAAATGTACTTAAGTATCAGAAGCAAAAGTACTCACTGCACTAAAAAGTAGTAATTGAATTATTATTACTGATGCATTAAGCAGTATTTTAATGTCACAATTTATAAGGTAATATTTTTTGTGTTAAGTTTGCATCTCTGTACCTACTAACTACAGCTGTCCGTTAGATTTAGTGGAGTAAATAGCCTACATCCCTGTGAAATGTAGTGGAAACACTCAGGTACAATTATGAGATACTTGCACTTTACCTAAGTGCAGAACTTGAGTAAATCTGCTTAGCTACTTTCCACCACTGTTGAGTTGTTCAGAAATCATTCAAATACACAGATTATTATCAAAACTATATTGACAATGCGTACCATACTGTATACTGGTCCTAGTCTGGTATAAAATCTCGTAACACAAGCAGTGGAATCATTATTATAAAGGCTGTGACCTTGGAGGCATCACTGACTGATGGACCAGCCAGCAGGTCCAGGTGTGGGCAAGTGGTGCTCTGGCTCCTGTGACCGAGAAGCCGACAGGAGAGGAGGAGTCCAGTTTGTTAGCTTTGCATCTTGAGCCCAAAGTGCCCAGATGTATCGTCTACCCACACAAAAAACAAATGTCTTTGGTCCCAGAACGGATTCAAATTGTCTGTTTTGTGTGGATACTACAGACAAAGAATCAATAATCAGTGAAGCGACCCATGCAGTGGGAATTGGACCACTAAGATTTGTATCCAGGACTCCTAAATGGTAGAAATGGTGCCTTAATGAACTGATGAGAAAGGAACCACACAGTGTAAAAATTTGCTTGCTTTGCCAATTAAGTTGTAACCACTAACAGAATGACAGAATCAGCCAATGGAGTGATTTTTAGAGACAGGTTGGCATATGAGAAAAGGCTGAGATGGGGTCTTAAGGTAGCTTTTAAGGAGGGAGTCTGCTCTTAGGGAAAAGCTTTTCTAGTAGAAGTGGTGTAGGATGAGTACCTTCTCCCAAAGTGTGCAGTCTCAAGCAGGTCTTTGGCTGGGTGAAAAGGGTCATGGGAATCTCTGCTACACTTTTCTTACACTTTGCAGGTCTTTGATAGAGCGAAGCAAACAGCTACTGACCCTCTCAGCAGGACAGATGACACTGCAGATATTTCTGAGGGTTAGTAGAAGACAGGAGTGAACCAGACAGTGATGGACATTGTGCTGATGCTTGTGAAAACAGATCTGTAGACCCGGATAAATAATAGTTATAACACATGTAGTGTTTTCAGCTGTGACAGAAAAAAAGAACCTCAATTGTGCTTTTTTGTTAGTGGATGGTGGGCAGAATTTTTGGAGTGCTGGAGATAATGATCCTCGGGAACTTTAACAACTCTCCCATGCTCACTGCTGTGCCTATTATTTTATAATAATGTGACGCTTTATTGATCAGCATACGGTACCTCTGCCCCTCACCTCCATTCAGGTCAGAGCACTGGGCTGAAAAACAGGTCTCCCTGTTTGAGTGATGTCTCTCTAATAACTGAGCCACCCTGCTGCCTATAATATCCAGGAGGGGATGAGTAGGCGAGTGTCTGTGAAAGTGTGAGACCTGAATCTCTATTGTTTTCTGCACATTAAGCTCCAATTTGTTTGTCTGCACTCGACGATGACAGCCAGCCGACCCACCTCGCATCGATGCCAGTTTGGTGTCATCAGCGCTTTGACAGAGGGGGCACTGGAGGGGCCATCAGTTGTGTGAGGAGCATAGAGGAGGGGGGAGTGTGCACATATCCCTAGAATGCACCTGTGCTCATAATCAGGACACAAACACACACACATACACAAACATGCAATGAATTCTCCCCAGGAAGTGGTATTACCAGACAACTCATCATTTGAAGAGTACTTAGTTACCATGGCAACGTGCACTGTAGCTCGGCCAAGGGGCTCAATGGGAAACGGATGATCACTGAGTGCGTGTGTGCATGCGTGCGTGTGTTTGTTTGTTTGTTCAGAGGGTATATCGATGAGGAGCGTGCATGTGTTGTCACATCGAGGCTGCATGTGAGCTTTTGTCAAATGTTTCTGTGATATAAAGCAAGAGAAAAAGAAAAAAAGTAATTGAGACATTAAGAGGAAGAGGACAGCACAGACAGAAATAAAGAAAGGGGTACGGCATGACAAGACATGTGTCAGGTTTGAGGAACAATAGATTGTCCATTTTAGACTATGAATTGCCTCTCGTGTGTGTGTGTGTGCGTGTGTGTGTGTGTGCGCGTGCGCGCGTGTGCGCCTGCTGCATCCAACATGTGACAAGTCTCAAGAGACCCAGATGAGGCCAGGTAGATGGTGACAGAGAAAATAGCGACTTTGCAAAACGAAGAACTCTTATTAGTATAGAGTTATAATTAGTTTGTTTGGTAAAATGACATTACTTTAATGTTTTAATGAGCCTGATGCTCATTAAATCATACTGCTGTCATTGTAGGTTCAATTGGGCCTGAGCTGTCCAGGAAAGGCAGAGTTCCTAATAAGAAGTACACATCAAATTTCTCTACAGTAGAAGAGTTTATAAACTTTAATTAAAAATGTATGATTAAACCATGTGGAAAAAGTGGAGATTTGGAGATGCAAAAGAGCTTTTAAATATTCTGTGACTTTCTGGCAACCACAAAATTGCAATTTTGACTGTTAATCTCTAAAAGGCTGAAATAAACAAAAGTTACATTGGAACCTATAATAGCTAATAGAGGATACATTCTGCAGAAACATGCCTTGAAAGGTAAGGTTTGTCCATGTTAAAAAGAACATATACGTAGAATTGTCTCACTTACTAATTTTCCAGGTTTTAAGAGATCCCTTTCTGAGATTTCTGCCACCACCCCAGTACATTAGAGGTGAATGGAATTCTGTATAGGGTGGTCATGGCACCGAAACATTTAAATAAAGAAATTCAACCGCAACATGTTTTTTTTTTCAGACACAATGTCTCTTAATTGTGGATAATTAACTGATACTACTTACTGTAGTACCGGAGAAATAGTCCTCATGAAAACTGCTAGCTGCACTGCTTGATATTACCAGACGTAAGTGAGAAAATATGTATTTTCTGAATCTTTTATGCTCATTTGTAGAATCACCTCCATCATTAAGCATTTGATAATGCAAAATCAGAGGGATGATGGGCCCCTGGGGTGTGAATGTGGACTAAATAGAAAGTCAGAAATCTAGGCACCTGGCAGAGCACCTTTTAAAGAAATTTTTATTTATAAGATGACATTTTGCTCTTCAACAGTTCCTTATTTTCTTCACTAATGACCTCTGAGATCAAAAGCAAAATTACCTTTCACAATGAAATGCTACCAGTCATCTCCACTTCTCATTGCACAGCTGCATTTCTTTGATTAGGGCCAGTGTCCCTTTTAATAGAAAGGTCATTTACTGCTGGCTTCAGGGGTCAAAATGATTATGAAGTGCCAAAGTGTTAATTATAATCTTTATGTTTAAAATAAAAGTTACAGCTCTCAGATGTTTAGTGGGCAAGTTGTCTATATCTGACACGTACACACACACACACACACACACACACACACACACAAACACATGCAAATGAGCCTCTCACACAGGGAGACACATACACACACACTGCTGCTTCCTGTAATCAATGGCTATAGATCTGAGCACAGACACACAATCATACACACACACACACGGACGCCAAAATGACACACAGTTTCAGTGGGACCAACCCATACATATGGTTGAACTAGGAAATTTAATCAAAACCCTTAAATATGACCTGACATGCAATACACACAAGGGATAAACTCACTCTGTCACACACACACACACACACACACACACACACACCCTGCGTGACCCTGCCATTTTCTGTGATTGTGTGATTGATGAGCCTATTGATGTTCCATATGGTTCATCTCTGGGGTTATGACCTAATGCATTGATCCAAGAATGTATGCGAGTCTTTGTGTATGTGTGCGTGTTTTGTATCTGTGTTGCATTAGAATGTATATGCATGTGACTGATTGTGTGAGGCAGCATGCATGAGTCCGTCTTGATGTATGTGTGAATGTGTTGCGTTTCAATCTGGCGTGAATGCGCATGTTGGAGGCATGTGTGTGACCTTCTGTCATTGATTACAGGCAGGGCGTGATTGGAATAATCACTCTGCTATCAGGGGGCTTGTCACTGGGGTTTTCAGTACCATACCTGAATCCAGCACAAACCTCATATGAGATATTTGACATTTTGACAAGTGCTTTGAACAGCGGCGAAATTTGGATGACATACCAAAAATACCCTTGATGACATTGTTTTTAAAGCTCCACTGGACAAGTTTTCTTTCTTTTTTTTTTTTTTGTAAAAATGCACCAGTCTGACATTCATCTAACTGTGACCGTGTAACTGAGATGGAGCAGAGTTTCTCAATTTGTTCAAATAAATTTCTAGTATTCTGTATAGTCACTGAAGACACTTCTTGTACAGAGGAAGTGAGGAATATCAGTTTAAAGAAAGTAAGTAAGCAGACAGTGTGCTAACGATAGTCTAATGATATCATGCTAGATTATTTCTGAACACTGGTGGTTCAAACAGCCTTTTTAGGACTACAGTCTCCTGCACATCAGTGGTTAGTTATTTTGCAAGGGACTATACAGTATGTCCAATATATAGAGACTGACTTCTGTTCACTGACTAGATGCCAATTGGTGTTTTTGCAGAGTAAAGCAGCAGCAGCTGAGCAGAGATGTTACTGAAAGGACAGCATCCAGCTAAACGTTCACAACAAACTGTTTTCACACAATAGACAAAACTAGTATGCTACACAATAGTTATATATATTAGAGAGGTTTCATAAGTCCACCAAAGCTGAGGGTCTGTTTTAGTAGACATAGCAGAGAAGTGTCATGATGGGGGGAAAAAAAGTGCTTGCATAGACGTGCACATATGAATAATTCTGTTATTTTGTATTCTATGCTACTGCATACTGTTGAGTCAACATGCCAGCATGGGGAATGAAACAGCATCAGACTAGAGGATGGATAGATGAAACGATAAAAGCATAATAAAAAATGTCAGCAGAGGGCATCAGCAAGTGCTATCTGTAGATAGAGAGAGATAGATAGTGCAGTAGCAAAACTTTACTGAAATAATGTCCTGTTGTAACTTGTTTCATAGTTGTAAAATGTCCTCTAATGAACTTGTGTTGTTCATAATATGCAAAAATAACTTGGTTGTATTGCAAAGCAGTTCACATTTCTTCAGAAAACACAACACGACAGAAGATGCTGTGTACTTGACCATCCGTGCAAACAGCAATTAGGCTGTTTCCAACCGAAATATATTTATATGTTGGACTTAAAACAGTATGATAGGAAAACAATTACAAACAAAAGTGTATTTTTTACCCTTTTTCGTGTTTTGTTGTTCTTGCAGGGACATTTGGACCCTGCATGGTGCTGAAAACAATTCACATACACAGAAGCTCTCAGAGACACACAGCGCTGCAGCTGGAGATCACTGGCCATATACACTATAACATTGCCTAAAGCCAATCTCTACCTTTTGTTTTCCCCCTCTTTTGTTTCTTTCTGCTGTGTTTGCAAATTAGCATCCACACGCACATTTACAGGGATCCATACTTGTACTCCACACACACAAAAACAAAATCTAGAGTTTATACCCTCAAGAAATTGCTGTCTTTTGACTCTAAGAGAAATGTAAAAGTTCAGGATAATTTAGAAATTTCACATAAGACAGCAAAACTAAAAAACGAAAACAAAAGACTAAAACTCCATAGTCACAATACACAAGTGGACCCATCACTCAACTCTCATCAGTCTAAGATCTACTTTGTCAGCCATAGATGTACTTCATCATACTCAGGCTAATATTAGCATGCTGACATAATGTCATGACATGCTAACATTATAATGTTTAGCATTATATCTTATCTCATGTAACATTTAGCATGTTGATATGGGCCTTTAGAGACAGTTAATGCCTATACCAAATGTAATGGCAATCCATTCAGTACTCACTCTGGACTGAAGTGTTGGACCGACTCACAGTCGGACCAACCAACAGAAACTGCCATCACTCGCAACGCACTGGTAGCGTTTCCAAAAAAAGCAAATAGATCTTTGTCTATAAGGCATCTGATCTACGGGACAAGCTGTCTGCATTAAACCAATCAATCAATTTAATACATAACTTGTTCCTGTTTCACACAGTGTGGATATCTATGCATGGTATCAACCATCTTGTCTACCTTTCTCCCTCTAGTGCTTTATCATAGGCCATTTTGGAAAAACGGGACCAAAACTATAAGCAAAACATTAGTTAGAAATGATGCAGTCCTTCTCAGATTTTCTAGAAGAGGGTTGAATTGTATTTTGAGGAAATGTTACAAACACTAAGGTGAAGGAAGAACTGCCAGTAGATCCCTTTGGAAAGGTGGGGCCAAGTGGGGACAAGATGCCAGGCTAGGACTACACAAGCGTTGCTGATTCCCATCCAGACCACATCTAAACATCTTTTCATGTTTCTGTCAGCATGTCGTGATGTCAGCCATGTCAACTCTTACACATGTTGCTGCCTCAACTGTCAGCAGCCTGGAAAAAGGGAACTGATAAAAGAAAACTGATAGCTTTGGAATGTAAATAGGCATGGAGGCTGGTACACTTGTAGCATCATTCACAAACCAGCAAGTAAATGAATGGCCTGTGTATATCGGACAAAAAACATACAGACAAAGTGATTTATACTTCTGAGCTGCCACAGCTTTGTCTTGATTTGAACATTTTGCACATAGGGGCTTTCATTTTAAAAATGTATAGTTTAAACAATCCTGTATAACTGGGGAGTACAACTACTAAGTGACTAAGTTTATTAAAATGTCACTAGAGACCATCACCAGCTTGTGAAGGGCATGTTGGAAGTGTAAAAGTGTGGCGAATGATGTCTTGGAGGTCAGGGATTTGAAGTTTTGAAGTGGAAGTTTCCAATGTACCTTGACTGTATCTTACAAGTCATGGGCAGACAGCATGTTGTTAGAGGTATGGAAAAGTAATGACCACACCAGCATGCATTCTGGATACCAGAATGCAAAACTAGGGGGCTCCATCATGAAACCAAAAAATTCTTTTGGTTTCTTTTGGATATGTGGACAAAAATAGCAATTTTATTTCAGTTGGACTTAAAGATAATAATACTTTTTGATGGTTTAAGCTTCTTTTTTTAACCATATGATTGGTATGGAAATTACTTCAATACTGGTGGGTAGTTGTGATGATGAGGAAGTGAAACCCCAAACAGTTAATGGGTTTTAGTACAAGAGGTTGTGTCTGTCCTCATACTCAGTGTAGCTTGTGATAGTGATAGTCATTGATTGGGGGATATTGATATTGCTGTTTGTTAAAATATAAGTCACAAGTTGTTATATAGGACTGACACAGGGGGTTACTTGAGAGCATCTCTGATTTGAAATATGTTTTATTTAATTATTCTTTCACTCCTAATGTATCACAAATTACAAATCCATTTCCATTACTCTGGCCAATGTCATAAATACCCTTTATCTTCAAGGCTAGAGCCAGCAGCTACTGTAATTCGTCTGTGTGTGTGGCTGGGTGTGCACATGCAATGCATGCTTATGCGTTTGTATTCTTGTTTTCCTGCATACAATTTATTGCATGGCTTCAGAGTTCCTGATTATGCATCTACCTCCGGTTGTTACATAATTAATGTTTCACACACACAGACACACACACACACACACACACACACACACCGAGGAAGTAATCTGTTGGCCACATTAAAGCTATTTTAGTCCTGCTACAGTGTGGTGCTCTAAGAATGGCGTTGATTTGTCAGATGCCCAGTTGTTTGCTTCACACATCTTTGGTCACATGGGGCTGATATTTGTTTCCCACTAAGATGTGACTGTCATTGGTGCTAATGCATTGGTCGGCTGGCACACTCAGCAGATAATTCACAATTATTGCATCATAAATAAAAGGTCTGCTCTGGTAGTACTGGACTGCCTGGTGTGTGTATATTTTAACATTATCCAGAGATTGTTATCAAAGCATGAATGCTTTTTTCTTCAGTAGCACCCTCGTTGACCTCCGTACTACACACATTGACCTTTGGGAGCTGCCCAGTAGACTCTGAGTCTTTTAATGTCAGCTGACCGAAGCAGTGTGGGGTTTATTGTTTAGCTCAAGGGCACATCAATACTAGTAACCTTTTGCAATAGATTTTGTTTACGTCTAGATAGCTTTGTGTTTTATACAGTGATTACTTCAAAAGTATATGTCTTTTTCCATGCAAGGTGGCACTGACATTTCTACTGAACATTGATGTTAGGTCATCTCCTGCTTACTTTATTTTTGTGAGGGGTCCTGCTTTCTGAGTTGGCAGCATCACCTGCTGCTATGGCATGTTGACCCTCAGCAAACATTTTGGTCGGTGACACCCTCACTGAGTGCCCAGTCACACCAGAAGGTGGCACAACAAAATTCATTTGCCTGTCCTCATAAGACAGGTTGTGGTGGAATCCTGGGACATAGTGACTACCATTACTGTATTGGCAAATGTTGGTTGTGGCTAGTTTTGTCTGGAGTAAAAAGGATTTGACCTGGAATGCTCTATACAGTAGGTGTTGTTTATGAGGAAGAGAGCAAAGGCCATGAAGGAAAGGAAATGGCTTCTGTTACAGCTTCCTCCATGTTGGTCTCCCTGGTTATCCCTATTCCCTCAAAAGGTCATCTATGTCAAGACAGTTTCAGTTGGTCAACGATGCCAACTGGCATCTTGTCGTGCACCCAATCCACTGTTTGTAGCGATTTCTATTGAAATGAATTGATTTATGCCCGAAATTTTGGTATAACATGATGTTTTGACCAAGCGCTGAGGCCACCACATCTTTCAACTCACCACGACCTACCAAGAAGTATTTCACTGTGAAATGTGTATTTAATCACATACTCTGATTTCACACTTTCTCAGAAGGACAAAATACAAGGGCATGGCTCATTGGGTGATTGGAAACTGTAATTACACGGGAAGTGACAATTATTCATGAGCACAAATTCACAATTGATCTAGATTTATAAGCTTGCACGACAGAGCATACGTATGGTACCCCACCATCACCCTGACCTGTTGTATCAAAGGGCTGTATTGGACCCAGTTAGATAAAGCTCAGAGGACAGTCCAGTCACTGAGAATGAAATTCAACAATCCAGGTCCTGCAAACAGAATTCAACTCAATGGGTGATATTGTACAGTAGTGTTTGCCACAGGTGAGGGAGCACTGCTAGTATAAGATACCCACTGAGAAAATTTCCACAGGGGAGAGAAAGTGCTTTTATTTCTCCCCAGTTTCAGGTTAACAATAATTGCCAAAACAGCACAAGCTGGTCTTAGTGACTGTCATCTAACACTGGGTTACAAAGAAGAGGTACCAATTGCAGAGCCTTGCTGAGGTATTTGTGCCCCAACCAGGGTTCACTGATGTCATACATACACCACCCCTGGGTGAGAGGTGCTGACCTAACGATATTGTTTGCTCAAAAACAAGGTCTTAAATGTCTTTCAGGCAGAATTGAAATGCTGGCAATGGGAATAACAAGAGCCCACAGTGGCTGCACTCTCTGCATTGTGCTTGTTCAACCCTTGTTGGAGACACATGGTTTGATGTGAGACTGTTATTAGATAAATGTAGTATACAAATTTGATGTCTATCAAGTACTCAGGGGTGTTGTGTGATATTGTGATATATTACACACTTAGCCTCCCAAGTGTCCACTAATTAAATTTGAGGAATTGTTTTGAATATTTTTGAACAAAAGTGATCATTTGTTTCCTTTCTTGACATTATAGTGCTTATGTATGTTTGGGTTTTATTTCTGCCAGGGAGTGGAGGTTGTGTGATCACCATTCAGTCTGGACATCTGCTTGATTGCTTCCGTGTTTGCGACCAACTAAGGAATGGAGAGACATGAAATTTGGTGAACACATTCACACAGTGAAGACACACTGGTGACTCTAGACTCTTGTGCCCCCTGCATTTCCAACTTTTATTTTTCCAATATGGGTATCTCATGACCTGTTAGGTATAAATATGCAATATTTGCTGTGGATATTTATGCTTTCAAGTGGAAAAAAACGTCGCTATTGGTGACCTAGCAGTTCCCTTACCATCACCAGCCAAACTTTGGCTAGATTTATATTCATATGCTTTCTGACACCTATGTTATGCATTGTTGACTATGTAAGTAACATGACTGGGGAGATTATTCAGCCTTGGCGGAAGTCTGTACTCTATTGAGTGCTTTCTACAGTAGATATTGGTTGTTTTTGTTTTTTATAGCTTTCTGGCTGTAGGAGAGATTAGTCTTTAATTGTTCATGGACATAGAATGAATTGAAGTGGCATTAAATATAAAAAAACATCTGAAATAGCACACAAGTAGCATAAGGCAGAGGACAAAGAATGGGCCATACGTTGCCAATATTTTTTGTGCAAATCAATCAAGTAAAATGTGGAAGTCTTTGGTCATTAGAATGAATACCTAGAGAAACTCTGTCCTTAATGGCACATAGCTGCCTGTCCTTGGCATATAGAAACATATAGTAACATAAAAACCATAAAGACGTTAAATCATTTTAGTTTCAGTTGAAGGCCATCATGAATACCCTCCAGTGAGAGGTGAATATTTACTGACTAATGAAGACAACCCAACAGAATGTTGTTCCAGTTGCAACTGAGGAAGCTCATTGTTAATCAGTCCTCACAGTCAACCCTGTTCCAAGCTTTCATCATGCCCCCAACTTATCTGATATGGCCGCACCTCCTCTTGTTCCAAGGACAAGCTTCAGCATGCTGTTTGTACTGCTGAGCGGATCAGATGCCCGTTCTTCAAGGAGCTGTATGATATAACTCAAGAGTGAAGGAAGGAGCAGTACTGTAAATGATGTTTCAGAGGCTTTTGACCTGACAAGAATAAAATACTATGAAGTGAATTTAAATTTTATTGTACAAGAATGGTAAAGACATTGACATGCAGGTGCAAAAACTGGTGGGTAGCTTAATACTAAATGCTAGTACAAGGCTGTCAAACATTCAACTCTTGTTGGAGTTGCCTTGATAAGTTCCTGTTTATTTGGGGAACTTTGTGATTGCAGTCATTTTTATTGCTCAAGGGCGATCTTGCATCTCCCCACTCTGCACTGACTCTATACTTTTTTAATTCGTACAGCTAACACATTCAGAATATTATATAGTAGACAGTAAGACAGATCATGTAATAGTAATGACATATGTATAGTATATTGCTTTAGTCTTCCTCTGTCGCCCTCAGGGTTTAAAGACAGAAAAGGGTAAAAAAGGTATTTCTGTTTGATTGATATATAGAATGTCGTTTTGTGATTTTGGAATATGGTGTTTTACTGTGTGGTGAAAAGGTAGCTTTTCTCCTGCAGGTCAGACAGCAAATCAGAATCAGTTTGTAAGAACATCATATGCCTTTAGAGGTAAGACTGTCTCATTAAAAAAAAGAAATACTCAATCTGAGACCTAATTTTGATTTTGTCCAATTAGATTCAATCATATATGTGAGCAGTTATCTCACTCTTTTAGGTTGCATAATTTAAATTACAATCTATAGATATTGTTCCTTGTTCTGTCATACAGGATAGAGTTTTGTATTCCCCTGATGATACCACAGTGATATGTGAGACTTTGACAAGGAAAATGGAGATACCAAGTTTAAATGCAATTTGATTCCTGCATTAGAAGACAAATCACTGATCTCTGCTTAATTTGGTGGTATGACTATAACAATTAGTACAACACAAGTTTATGTAACTGCTATTATTTGGATGTGCTCAAATTTACCTATCATTTAAGTTTTAAAATACACACTGAAGCTTGTCTATATTTGCACCGCCATGGCTTTAAATAATGGTACATTTATTTCTTCATACTCACTATGTTCAAGTGTGCCATTTTACTTCTGCCTGTTATATCTACCACACTGTCCTCCCTGTGTACCTTTTTTTTTTTTTGAGGATCGAAAACATTTCTGTATATTGTCAAACATAAAACCTCAGTTCTGTTTGTATTTCATGACTGTGCTCATTTCATTTTAAATCTTTGGTAGACCAGGTTGTCATGAAACCACTTTGTTTAGCTGTGTGTGTGTGTGTGTGTGTGTGTGTGTGTGTGTGTGTGTGTGTGAGGCCATTTTCATCCTGGGATATGGGAAGAGTGTCTGCTCCACTGTGTGCACCTGGTTCTGTAAAATGGCCTCATATTCCTCAGCCATTACACAACCATTTAGAACAATCATCAGACCTAATGAGTCCCACAAGATGACTGACCGCTGTGTAACAGATTTGACCCTATGTTTACTAGCTGACAGCAGACACAGTAGGACAGATCATTGCATGATTTGGCTTTCTCCAAAGGTGAACCTCTGAACGACAGCCCAACAGACCATGGCAAAATGTTTTTGTGCTCTGGACCAGATAGTCTAGTGGTAACACAGATGACGCCAATCTGGTGCAACTCCAAAGGCTTTGTAAGTGTTACTCTGACCATTTGGCCAAACCACAACCAAAAGACTGACCATAACCTGGATAATGATTACTTATAGGGCACTTTTACACAATTATGATGATCACTTCGAACACAATAGTCATTTGAGGGGAAGTTTAGCACTGAGCTATTCAAATGCTAGTTAAAATGTGACCACTTAAACTTTAACCACAGCTATTCTGTGAAGCCATACTGATCATGTTGATCACTTAAAATCATGATACATTTTTTCAACACAGTTCCTCTTGCCACATAAAAGGTTACCCGTGGAGTTTTTGGCCTCTGGTAGCGCTATGGAGCTGTTTTTCTGTGAGTGTTTATCTCATGCATGTGCACGAGGATGCACATACACATGGTTTCACACTATTTCAGTAATCTACAGGTGATGGTGACACACCAAGATATATACTTCAATGCACCAGCAAAGACAGGGAAGAAGAAGACTGCAAGCTAGTAAACATGGTTGTAAACGATGCTGGATTTAAAAAACTTAAAAAATCGGCTTTGCAAATGTTTTATGAGGAGGGAACTGCTTTAGACACATTTGTTAGAGCTCAAGGCTATACACAATGCCTTTTGGTGAGTAACACTGAATGTAAATGTAGCTTTAGTTTGCTTACAAGAAAACTCCACAGGTTTTGTGATTTGGGCACCATCTATCTGTCCTCACTGCATCGCTTGAAAATGGATTGGATAAATGTTCAATCTTCTGCCAATTTGACTGCCTCAGTAGTCTCTCACGCAAAAACATTTCACTTTCTCTTGATCTACTGTAAAACGTATCTGTTGTGTGCACTTTGTGGATGTGTGCTTTGGGTGATTTTCATCTATTCATGCTGGGTTTTTTTTGTGTGTGTGTTTGCACATGTGTGCGTTATCCAGAATGACAGCTGAATGCAGTGTGAGCCGAGCAGAGTTGACTTCAAAGAACTCTGTGGATTTTCCCCATACTGGTAGGCAGCTATATAGGTCAATACACTTGCATGTGTGTGCACAATGCAACACAGTACAAGGGAATTTGTCATATGAAATACCATTTCACATGTGAAATATTACATGAATAACTTCATGTATTCTTTGTGTGTAAGGATGGTCTGGGTGAGTCCTCAATGTGAGCAAAATCACAATTGTTTTAGCCATTTTCTGGTGAAAATGTGAGTTTGGAACATACTATTATCTGGAGAGTCACTATCTTGTCTTGACGGTGATGGACAGGTGGAAGATGATGGTTGGCCAATAGGTGGTACACCACAAAGACAGAGGAATGTCGTAGGACCTGGGTCTGTCTCTGTCAAGCACCATGTGGTCTATGGACCAGTCAAAGATGTTCGCACACAGGAAGGGAATAAACTAACTACACATCCCAGTTATTGAGACCTGTGGTGATGAGCAAATCATGACAGGAGCAGGACAGAGTGGTGTGGAAACTTCTAGCCATGACCTGGAACTAGAGGTCATTGCGGCTCCACTCCGCTCCCATTACATGAGGCCTCACCTGGGACCCGATTCAAGCCAGGTCCTGATGTATTGCTATAGGTCTCATGAGGTCTCTGAGTTAACGAGTATATCTGATCACGTGATGCATCATAGTCCTCACAGAATTTTCTTTTTCTTTTTAGAGACAGAGTTTGAACTGTGAAGTGCAAGCTAAAATGATGAATGGCATCGTGTTGCTGCCAGTATTAGTGTTCTGTCCGTGATTGGATGTTTTCAGACTGACTGCGTTTTGGATTGGGTCGAATAATTCTTGGGTCTATTTAGAGTGGGTCTGACTGTCCTCTGGTCTCTTTACTTTTGGCTCCTGAACCTGCAAGTGCCACTTTGTCAATAACTGAATAGCTGAACAGATATTAATAAACCTCTTAGAAAAGAAGATCTATCAACCCCCTGAACTTTATTTTGCAACAAGACAGCGCCCGATCCTTCATTGGAAGTATTGACTTGCAAGGTAATGGGTTCCTCCAGCTGTGGGGCAGCTTTCCTCCCGGCTATCAGGCACTGCAATAAGATCATTTTGTTGCAGACATACCTATGACAATGTTGCTGGTCATTTGGGTGTTGAGAAGATCTACAGTACAACTGTGTCTTGCATACTTTTTTTCTGGCAATGCCTCAGACATGACATTGCAGCATATACTAAAACTTGTCACTTATCCCACACCGTGCTTGAGTATTTAGCTACCTGAGCCGCCATGAATATATGACATAATTACAGATACACACATTTAAGCACACACTCAAACACAAACACAAGGGAGAGAGAACATCCACTTACACATTTCACACACACAAGAATGCACAGAGAAAACAACCACTCAGAGCCCAGATGGCCTTTTCTTTCCACTTTTCCCTGCCCTCATTAAATATCAAGTATCTCAGGGAGCAATAACACACAAGGACATACACACATAGGCTCTGTCTGTCTGTCTGTCTGTCTGTCTGTCTTTTCTTATATGTCATCAAGATTTAAATCTGTTACATACTTTCACACACAAACTGTTTTTGAATGGTTAGAAATTTCAGTCCTAAAACACATGTACGTACACACACACATATGCGTAGTGTAGCTATGGCTTCCCTTTAGTAAGTCTCAGATCTGCAGCCCAGTGCTCCGTCATTCCCTGCTTTCCTTAGTAGAATGCTTGTGAAATGCTCAGCCTGGTTTCAAGGTAATTACACATGAAATCATGTGAAAAGTGTAAAAAGCCAGAAATAAATGACTCCAGAAGGCCCTAGAAACCACACCCGGATGTTTTGGCTGTGGCTTAGAAATCTGAACAGTGGAAATTGAGCTGTTAGAGCAATTAAAAAGGCTTAAATCTGAATATTAATTATTTCAGGGATTCGTGATAGCTGAACAGTTGAGTGGGCATGAGAAGACCTGTGAAATGGCCTTTTTGAAACAGCAGAGATAATGAGGTCTGAAATTCACTGTTTCTGATGTATTAGCCGACTAACACAAGCTGGTCTCATAAACCCTGTATGATCATTTAAATATGTAACTGATAACACCAAAGTGCTTTAGAGGACAGTTCGAGAGGCGTGGTGGCTGCACATTAAAAAACCTGACAGTCACACAGGTTTTTCACCAACCATACACATACACACAGGTTTGATCTTATTTGGGAGTACAATATTCACAAATTAAAAATGTTTGTGGGATTCATCGGATTTTTTTCTTATTACCAAAAATGTTATCACACATAAGAGTCTACAGCCACGCTAGCAGCTCAAACATTTACTAATGATCATTAAACACAAAGTATTGTGTAATTTTGACCCGATGGTGGTGCTAGATTGAAAGTTAAGGGATAACCAAATTTGTTGCAATAACTCCTGAGGGGGACAATTTATCCAATAGTTGTCGAGACACTTCGCTCAAGACCACAAATTTGAACCTCATGGTGGCGCTAGAGGAAAAGTCAATAAGTCAAAAGGATTCATCCTTTTGGGGCCCATAAATGTGTGTAAAAACTTTCATGGCAATCCATCCAATAGGATGTTGAGGTATTTCAGTCTGGATCAAAGTGGTGAGGTAGGATGTTCTCCAGAGAGGGAGTCCCTAGTGACAGATTTCCAGGAACGCATATTCAGTTTGAATTGGGTTTTCTTATTTTTACTCTAATCTTACTCAGTGTGAGAAAATGTTTGGGAATGAGGCCCAATTTCTTCACAAACAACCTAGAACCTACTGCCTGACACATAACCAGTCCAGTTCATCTTTCATAATCACTGAATCTCTGGTTGATGCCTTACACTTATATAAATTGTCATTACAGTGTTCCCTGAATATACACATATTGGTCCTGCTGCTGACTGTACAGCATCAACATTGTGTAGTTTTGTGCATCGCTTACAGATAATCACCATACAGCAGACATCAGCACCAAATTTCAACATGTGCCAGTAGAAAATACAGTATGTCCATGCGCCTCGCTGTAGGTTTACTGAACCAAACACAATTTAAAACACAGCCCACTGTTTCAGTATGGATAAAAGTTGGGAAAATTACTGTACTATATGTATTAGATAAGGTTGCTGGATCTGCCACTTCCATGACTGTTACTATGCCAACCCTCCATTTTCGGCCAGAATAACAATATGGGGGCATTGGAGAGCTCACTACCAGTTTAGACATAATCATCCTGCCAGTTTTTTTTTTCCAAACTTGGCACACAGTGGAGGAGCAGCTCTAATAGCCACTCAACAAATGCTGTGCTGATTGGTCATGCAGTGTCTTGATATTCAGTTATATCGCTTAAAAGTGTCAGGAATTTGAAAACTTGATGTGGCGATCAAAGTAAATCTGATCTAAGTCTTGACAGCTGGAGAGAATATCTTGTGCTCAGTGTTCTGTGTTTGACTGATATGTTTTCGTGAAAAAGTCACTTGACACTGAGACTCTTCATCAGAGGCTGTTACATTGGATCGTTGTCATCAAATGTGGTGATTTTTCATGGATGTTTGAGATGGGAAGAATCCGGTTTTACGCACGTCCACAGCTGTGAGAGGCCAGAATGAGATGGGCACCAGAGAAAGATTGATGCAGATGTTAGTGTTAGGACAGCTTGGGCAATATGTTATTACATGTGATCAGATGATGAATTTGGCAAGTACCTCAAGATGTTGCACAATAGACAGAACTGCTTTCTTTGTTGTTACTGCTGTAGGATTGTTCATCATATAGAACTGGTTATATGGGAACCTTCACTGTGTGCGTGGTATTGAATCAGAAACAGAGCAGGGCTCTCTGTGGATGAATGCAACACCTCGTCTGATCTGTTTGTCTATCTGTCTGGCTTCAGCTTTCTTCTTTTCTTTCCCTTTTCAAAAATGATGCAACTTCAGTCTACTGTGTGGTAAGTTAAACTAAGCTGACATTTTTGTCTTATATTGGTCATATCAGACATTGGCCTGTCATGTTGTCTGCCACCAGTGTTATAGAGGCTTTTCCTTTCTGGACAACAACTAAATAAAAAGTCTCTGTAAAACCCAAAATTGATGTTTTATTTTCTTTAAGGAATTGGTAACAAGATCAAATAATTGTATTACTTTAATAGGTACTTTTACTTTTCTATCAAGGATAAAATATCAGGAAAAACACTTAATTCTAGAAAGTTTTGGAATTTGTAGTCGTCAAACTAATTTAATCCTAAAGTGGTTAAAGTCACTAAATGTCTTCAGCTTCGATTCTGCATCAGCACCAGCTATTTTTTATGTATATGTAGATATGCGCAAGTACAGGGCAAAGCGTAACAACAGGACTGTATGGGAATACTTTGGGTTAGAAGGGAGTTTGTTCATTTTTTTTTTTTTTTACCAAGTTACAGGAAACATAAGATGAAGTTATGTGTGACAACCCTTATTCTTTCTTATTATGGTCAATGTGCGTTTTGTACACATCCCTCCTGATCCACAAGCACTCGAAGTAACTGATGTAGACATAGCCAGTGGGACTGCAAAAATGAAGCAAAGCAAACAGGCTAGTTTAGGCAGACGACTCAAGTGCTGTGTTACATTCATATGACATACTCCACCCTATACAACATACCTGTATATACAACGTCTCTTCAGTAGGGCGGCATATTCTTCATGCTCTGATGAACTAGTTGCTCTGCTGTGCTTGCTGCTGCGCTACGCACCTCAAAGCTGTGCTGTAACTGCTGTAATCATTTGCTGCTGCTGCTTGCTGTTGCTGCTTGTCACATAGCACTTCATAAGCTCCACCTCCACAACATCAACCTGTATGCTCTGAATCGAAGTTCCTCTGTGCTGTAGTTGTTGTGTCTTTGTGGGAGTGACGAGTTCAGACACAAAATATCAACTCTTTAATATTTTGCATTCCTGTAACAGTTCTTGAGTTGGCTGACTGAAGTTTGACAGGCACCGGTCAGCACTGAAGAGATGGCTAAACCTTCTTTTCATACACATTAACTGTATGGAAGAAGGGTTGAATCTGTAACAAAAATGTCTTCCTCTCTCTCTCTTCCTGTCTCTCTCTGCAATGTCTCATTAATGTGTGAAGCAGTCCCCAGGTGTTGTGCCTCTATCACACTTTGCCTTGTTATCTCCCCTCTTAATTGACCTGTGCTCGTTATCTCCTCTAAATTGAGGACCTCTAAACCAGTGTTTAACGAGGAGGGGAAGAAAGAACAGAGGAGAGGTGTTTTAAGGGTGTGACCCATGACATCGCAGCTCCCCTGGGGGTTTCGAGTGATCACACACACGCACGCACACACACACACACACACACAAGAATGAGCAGAAGAAAAAAAAGACATAGAAGCTCTGCACACACAACTCTATATGCAAAGACACCCATGTTAGACATTCACACACACACACACACACACACACACAGACGCACTCAGCACCACACACAGATGTGCAATTATGCAAAGGTATCAAAGGTTGGAAACCAGAGGTCACACTCCAAGAGACAGAATCAGAACAGAGAGAAGACGCAAATGAGATGAACAAACACGATGGAAAAAAGGGAGCAGAAAGACAGGGAAGAGGCTGTTAGGGAGAAAGAGACAGAGTGGTAAATGGGAGACAGGAGGATTGTGAATTAATTATAAAGTATAAAAACAAGAGTAAAGTGTGCCACAATTAGCCACATGGCAGCTGTATTTGATTTACATTGCATCCAAACCTTTACAGATGAAAGGTACCGCAAACCACAAGTCCAGGTGTTCACCTGAACTGAACTGGGCACTGAGTTTACTTGAATTTCAGAAACAACACCATGTTTTGTATGTGATTGGCTAGCCACATCACTGCGACGCAACACAGAAGAAAAACATAAAATAATATATGGCACGGTTCTATTTTCCAGTCGCAAGCAGCAACGTAAATCAAAGTGGCTGGTCTTTACAAGGCAGAGCTGTGTACTTAGCATGGTTGTTTTTCATTTTCTAATGGGGAAACAATCACAGTTAATGCAATGACTTGCAGTTTTTGGTACAATTCAGCTGCAGATGCGTGCACATGGGGTGTCGGAAAGATTGGAAGTATCAGGGTGGGAAAATTCTAAAAAACACAAGTATACACCGCACTTTAGAAAACACATAATTACATGAAGTGTAGATATGATGCTGCCGCTGATGATTCATGATCTACTTCTACTTCTGCAGTTATGTTGTTAAGAGATGAAAGTACATCTGATAGTCACGTGAAAACCGAAAAAGTAGCAAATCATAATTACTTCCCAAATTGCAATCTTAGATCCAAAACTCCCGTATTAGTCGCGTCCTACTGTGTGTTGTATATGTGTCCGGATGTGTGAGAGTGATAAGTAGTGCGTTTCTTTGATTGTTCCCTCTCTTACACTGTGCTCCACGGCAATCACTTTCACAGCTCAGTTGGCATCTGATTATCTCTCCCTCACACACAGAAATACAAATACAGAAATACTCACAGATACACACGCTGCATTATTTGCATACCGCTTCCATCTTGAAATTGTTATTTTGGTAATCAGACAGACAGAGAGGAAACGTAATTATGGAACTGGCTTCCACTTAGTAACAGCAAGGCTTTGTGAGTGTATGTGTGCGTGCATGTGTGCGTGCCGATAAGTGCCGTGTTTCGTCTTCAAAATTGTGTAGCAGAAAATGTCAGAATACACTGCGTAAACAAAAATCAGGGCTCACTTTGTAAATTAACCTCCAAAACACAATGTCAGGCCAGCCTGTTTCCACTGGTTGATCTGTGGAGTTAAGAGTTTGAAGAAACCGCATTCTTCGCCAGGACACAAGGTGGTTGGAGAATGATGCAGATTTGAGGCCATGATCACTGGTCTGATCAGATCACATCTGGATCCCAAGGAACTGTGCGATCCTAATTTGATTTGTACGTTTTTAACAATTTTATGTGTGACAACAATGTGTAACTCAAATTCTGATATTTACAACTGATTTTTTTACATTAAGCTTTTTATTGAGAGTTTCCAATGAAAGTCGGTGCGGTTTGCATACAACACATACTATTTGGATCTCAGTGACTGTAAAAGCAACAGCAATTATGTTTGGGCTTATAGACTTTCTCTGGGCATGTGCTTCTCATTCATTAGGGATCTCACTCACACCTTCATGCACCCCATTATTTCTCATAACATTGCATTTGCTAGAAATCCGGTCCAATCCTCATTAAATATGGTACATGGCATATAATTTGTTAATTTGATATTCAATATAGTCTTGCCCTAAGTGACTGTCAAAGTTTTAATGGTGGTGCCTATTTGACATACACTACTACAATTCTTGGAACACATATGATTTAATTCTCCCATATGTACTGTTAAAGCAGAATCATCACTCCAGATGGTAGTGAATCAGTAACTTTAAATCTGATTAATTTGGAACTTTGCACTGTTGTGCCAATCCCCAAGGGGCCCTGGCAGGATTTAATCCTGCAAATATCAAGACAACCTCAGCAACTTGATTCTGACAAGGTAACAGTGGTCCTTCAGCATGAAATACATGCAATTAGGGGCCTTGAAGTACTGTGTAAAATTTCAGAGAAATTGGTAATTGGAATTGGCCACGAAAGTTGCACATTAATCATCTTTTACATAAACCTTTACCTATGGATATGTAATTGATTGATTCATCTGGCAAACAAGTCAGTTAGTACAATCACTCTCGTGTCGTACTAACGTTTTGAGAATCAGTAATACGCAGCAATAACAGAAGGCGAAATCAGGTTGACTATAACCTGCATTTATTGCCTTGCACCTCAACTCTAATTGCCTTTTATGGTAGCTCACAAGGATGAGTGACAAGTACAGGGAAGCCACTTGCCCTGCTTGGACACTTCTTGTGTCTATGTGTAAAGGTGTGTGTAGTTTTGAATATGGTAATCATTACGAAACATCATGCACTATGCTTTTTGGTAAGCTAAAATGTATTTTAACACCAAGCAAATTTAAAATAATAAATATTGTGATCTACATAGTTTTAAAGGAGATATGCTTGTACCAAGTATAATCACAAATGTATCTTGTTTTTCCATAAATAGAATCAGATACAATAATGCGGTTGCTTGTTGAGGTCCTGTCAGATTTCTTTTTGTAAAACTCAGTCAGAGCTAATGTTTTGTACATAAAGGAAAAAAGTAATAATTAAAATCCTGGCTCTTATGATTTGAAAATCCCGCTGTTGAGCACTAATTCATTCATATCTACTTATGAACGTTAAAATCACTCAGTCATCTTTTCATATTGACTTAGAAGTCTCGATTAATGAGTGAGATTCAGACACCTTACCCAACTCTCATGTACTTTATTTTGTGTGTGTGTATATATGTAACTCCATACATATGTGCTTGTGTGTGTTTTAGTGGCTTAACTTTCTGGAGCAGCAGTTTCTCATGGCTCGTTCTTTCTCAAGGTAAATGTTCGCTTCACTTCACGGACACTATAAGTAATAAATAGGAAAGTATGGGAGGTGATACCCAGCTGCAGATATATACGCACACAATAATGTACACACACACACACACACACACACACACACACACACACACACACACAGACATGTTGAAAGGACAAAGAAACCATTCCAGACTCTTTTGATGATGCAGCAGAAAGTGTAATTGATAAACGGGATAGCGAATAATATGCCTCACACACACCCGGGAACACCGCCGCACACACATTTTGTCTCCAAGTGTGTGGTGTGATTATGGCTATGGTTATTTGCTTTCAGTGACAGTCATGATGGCCCAATTACCATCTCGTCTCCTCTCCTCACCTCCCCCTCCCCTCTCCTCCTCTTGTTTCCTCCCCTTCTCTTTCCTCTCCTCTCCTTTCCTCTCCTGTCCTGTCCTCCCTCCCTCTCGATTTTGACAAGGCTGCAACAATATCTGTCGTGTGTCCCATTGACCATTTGGTAAATTGCTCTGTCTTCTCCTCCCTCCCTCTCCGTGTCTTTATCCCATCACCCCGCTCCTTCGCTCTGCATCTCCAAGCCATTTGTTGAATAATTCAGTATATCTTTCATTCAACCATTTGGTAAATATTACGCTATCTTACTGTCATTTACTGAATGATTCTCACAATATCCATTTGCCAATACAACCTCATAATCATCTCCTCCTCTTGTCCATTTCTCCCTTTCTCTCTCTCTGTTTCCCTCTCCAGCCCCCTCTCTGTTGCTTACCAAATCATTCCCACTACCTCTCTGCCTGCTATTTGTTGTTTAATAATCATGTATCAAGGATGTGCGTGTATATCCATAGACAATTTTCTGCAGTGGTGATGGGGAAATCTATTACTCCCTTGAGTGTGTGTGTGCGTGTCAGAGAAAGAGGAGATGGGCCTAGCTATTTATTTTGTGGAGCACTGACTGAAGGCTGACGAGGAGTGATTGTGTCTAGCGGGTTGTGTTTGTGTGTATGTGTACATTCGTGTGCCTGTGTGTGTGCGCACATCTGCCAGTATTTGATCATAATGTTTGGCAAAAACTGTACGCTAAAACATAGCCTGTGTGCAGTAATATGCCCTGTGCTTAAATTGCAGATGATTGGATTTTGAAATAAGTGCAACACCGACCTCGTTACAGTTTACCTGTGAGGCTGTGTCTTTTTAGCTGATATAAAATATCTGATTCTGGTATACTACTACGGACAGTAATTTGATACAAAACAGGCCATTTTCTCTTGGTAATGTGTTAAACAATGTTGTTACAGGTTCAATTCAGGACTGCGGGAGAGCACAGTCTGTTGAAAATACTGTCACCGTGGTGCTGCCTTTGTTTATTTAGTGATTTCTTTCAGTAGAGGTATTGTTGTGATGCACACAAACAGTATGTAATAGTTACAGACACTCCTCAGAACAGATGTAAATCCACACCAACTGAAATTAGGATGGTAAAATACAATATTATCAACATTATTATCATCATCATCAGTATTTCTTTTAATTATATGATGTTCATATTTATCATAATGTTGAAAAACAGCATCGTTACCATTGGCAACAGTGTCGTGACTACGGTAATATCTTTACCATCTTGCATACAGCATGCAGGAAAAACTCAGAACTGAATGTGCAACAAATTGCAATACAAGTCAAAACATGGAGCAAACATGAATGAATAATGTATATAAACACTAGATTACATACATGCAAGACAGCACAGCGCGCAGTGAGCACTATGGGATTCTTTTCTCTGCAGCCTTGAAATTTTTGTTGATACCTAATCAAGTTCCTATTTACATTCTGAGATGTTACAAATGAAAGTGAGCTGATCTGACAGCCCTGAATAATGCATCTGGAACCTTTCCAATAGAACATAATCATAAAGCCCTATTAATATTGAATCAAAGTCTGAGGTCATCCGCTAGCTTAAAAAAAGTGCGAATTGTGCCTCAGGGATCATATCACCCCTAGACATCATCATGTGAATTATAGATTGTTTTTTTTAAAGAAATCACAGTTCACACAGACGATGCACATTACACTTTAAAACACACATGCACACACACAAACACCACAGCTATGTTAATAATAAATGTGATTTATTCTGCTATATACCACATTCCTTCAGCTCTGTCTGTATATCTATTTTAAGGGTAATGATTCTTTTCATTATTCACTAATCTCTTGATTGTTTTTATTCTGTTGTTCTGTTCATTATTTAGACTATAAATAGACATTATTTAGGCTATATATTGCTTGCCTGTATTTTTGCACTTTTAAATTGTAAATCTTTTTACTTTTGCTGTATTTTTATTACCCTGTAAAGCACATTGTATTGCCCTGGTGTATGAAATGTACTATATAAATAACGTTACCTTTCCTTGCCCTATAAAGTATCAGAAAAAATAGAAAAATGACAATCATAAGCTAAGGTGACATTTTCAAATTGCTTATTTTGTCTGACTAACGGTCCAAAACGCAAAGATATTCAATTTACAATGATATAAAACAGAGAAAAACAGGAAATTCTCGCATTTAAGAATCTGGAACCAGCCAATGTTTGGCATTTTTGCTCTATAAATGACTTGAATGATATATAGATTATAAAAATTGTTGTACATTTTCTGTTGATTGATTAATCGAATAATTAAGTAATCATTTTTTATCTATCTATCCATACTGTTTGTATCCCTCTATCTCTTTACAGTATCTTTCTATTTATTTACATTTATTCTCATATTGTGTTGTTAAACACAAATCTTTGTTGGTCCACATTACATGTGACATATTCTTGGTGTCCAAAAGCAAACATACATAATGTACTTTTGACATGATACACCAATAGAAAATATGCACAAAAAAAGTTGAACTGCTTCATCTGTCAAACTGTAAATGTTATTCCATGAGGAGGGACTGCAGCATAACTAAAATATGAAAACACAAAACCTGTCAAAACCGCAGTGTGATTGTTGAAACATGTGCCCCACATATGTAAAATTATGAGATTGAATGTGAAGTAACCTTTTACAAGTCTGTCATGTGGAATAGGCTGGGCTATGTGTGGTCATGTTGTGCGTATGCGTGAGTAATTTACATGGAATATGGTACCATGCACCGCTGACAAGGGTGTCACATGGGAACATGCTGAATCAGTCCCAATGCTCTAGTGTGATTCTCTTCTGCATTTATTTATGTGTGTCTCTGAGAGTTTGTGAATATATTGGTCATGTCAAGACGCCTCAGCGGAATGCAAACAAGCCAAAATATCTGTGCACAAATCATGTCTTATATCTGACTGTCTGGAAGTTTTTATGTGTGTGTCCTGCAGACTTTACAGCAGATGTCTAACGTGCCTCCGCAGGTTAAGCCACACGCCAGGTACTTACCGTGTCGAGAGTCTCCAAACTAGTGTCTCTGTGTCTCATTAAAAGCACGACAGTGAGGTGTCGAGCTGTGTTTCATTATGAGGATGGCTGAGAATGGACTTGAATGTTGATTCACAAATGAGTTCAGATTCTGTCTGCAAAGATAAAAAAGACGAGGAAGGACACATCCGGAAAGGAGTGGAAGCCAGACTCTGATTAAGGTGACGCTCAGTTCATAGCAATGTCAAAGTTCAGCTTTTCTCTCGACTGCTTTTCCTGGGAATGACATTCCTGTCACCAAATTCTCGATAGACCTATTTCGCTCTGTATGTTAAGTATTCATTCACAACTGCTTTGCAAAATTCCAGACATGAACAGACCCTTTTTATGTTTATGTACTACAGGGTTCTGACTTATTCACTGCAGTGCTTTTTTACTTACTGCCTACCTCTTTGTATAAATTCTTGTTTTAGGTTTTGTAAATGTCTGGATTCAAAAGTCAGAATCCACTGCGTAAAGAATTTGTTTAATAATTTCTCAGAAACTTTAAGCAGATATTTTTCATATAGGCTTACATAAAGTTTTAGTAATTATGTACCCTTTTGAAGAATATAATAAAAGTAAAAAAATTCTCAGTCCACCATCCACCTTTACCACAACTTGCACTCTGACTGGCATTGATTCTACAAGTTTTTGAAAAATATGAGAATCCACATTATTCAAGCAGCCTTTCTCAGCACATCTCAGTGAGAGTCTTGTGATGTTACAGTAGCTTTCACCTTTTTGCCTTTTCAAATATTCCCAAAGATGTTCAGTGAGGTTGATGTCTGGTGACTCTGAAGGGAAAGGCATGCATGTCAGCACTCTTTGCTCTTCCCTGGACTTCAAACAGACCTTTCACAGCGTCACTGCATGTTTGGGGTCATTGTCCTGCTGGAAAATGAATCCTTCCAGAATAGAGTGGTACTTCTCTTTGGTCAGTGTGTAGTTCATCCTGTGTGAGTCACAAGTTCCTGAAAAGGCAAAATATCCACACACCTGAATATTTCCACCACCATATTTTAGGCTTTATGCCCTGTTGCATTAACCTGTCATGTGGTGCTAGGTCAGTCTGGCCTTGCTTTGGATCAAAATGACTTGTGAAAATCCATCCCAGATTGGGTTGTACTGCCACTGCACAAAGTTTCAATTTAGCTGCATTTTGGAGCTTTGCTAGTTTAGAATAATTCAGCCCTGAACTGCTCTTGTGACATCATTACAATCAAATGAAAGCTATTTAACTAATCTGTCTTAAATCATTAGCACTTGCAGCAATACAACATGTAGACAGCCATATTAAATTAGTGAATACTTGAAAATAAGCATACCAGATATGATATATGCATTTCTGAAGATTTGGATTATCAGTTCAAAACAGTGTTAAAAAGAATAACTTAAATTGTATTTTCAATAAACAATGAAAACAAAGCTATTGGTCGTGGTAGATTTAGGTTGAACGCCTCTGTATATATCATATGTCTTTATGGTGTTTATTTCTGATGGTATAAAAGATCTCACTTACAGAGAATCTGCTCTTCACAGAACAGACATTATTTTTGCTCGCTGTGATTAGGTTTGATAGATTCCAGGAACAGAGAAATTAAATGTCTCACCTCTGACTGACTGACCTGAATTTGCCTGTTGATGCCCACGGCATTGTAGAGGTAAAAAAAAACCCCAGCTAATTTCTGATGATCATCTGCCTCTATCCATGTATTCCAACTGTTTCAAAGAACAAAATGTGTTAGTCTGTTTAACACTCCCACACACAGTGTCAGTCTGTGTGCCTGTGGCTGTGCCTCTTTAACTTAATGTTAGCTAATAATATAGAGACAGAGGTGTATTTCTTGTTCTTTTGTAAGTAAGGATTCAGTTAGCCAAAAAAAAGACATTTTGCTGAAGACTTTTTAAAAGATCTAATATACAATGCCTTTCGTCCTGAAAGAAATTTAAATAACACACTTTTAAATGATATTCTTTATAAACAGTATAAACACATGACATCAGCAGCAGTAGCAGTAATGACACTAGTGACAGATTTTGCATAGTTCCTTCTTATTCTGATTTTTGTTTTTTTGCGCTATCCGTTTTTCATTCGATGCACCTGTCAGTTGGACTTCCTGGTGTACGAGAATGTTGTAGTAATTATCTGCATAGTCCATTCTTAAAATGAAAGATGAGGTTATGGTTACATGAAACGCAACGCTGGTAATGTTAGTTTCCAGCATGATGCCCTGAAGAAAGTGATGTGACGACGCATGAAATGTGGAAAATATTACTTTTTTCACCCCTAAGCATTTCACATCAATAATTGCTGAAGCCAGAGAGATTGATTCCAATTATTTCTTATATTTATTATTATATTCTTAGATGTTAATTACCTGTGAGCAGCTATTCACCCATGGTACACCCACTTAGATGTTTTTGCTTATTGTCTGATTAGACCTCTTCTTTGAACAGTCTGTGCTTGACTGACATCTCCCTCACTCTCTTGTGATTTTTATTGCACATTGTTATTTTTAACACATGTAGTTTGGCACAACTCCTACCATGACTCTGTCTAACTTCAGCCTGAGTAGCGGTCTAATAAGAATAACTGAAAACGGCTGTGTGAGTGCAGGGCCTTCAACAGATTGACACACTTGAATCGGCAAAGTTAATAATTGACACGTTGATACAATAAATTAATGAATACACCCTCTACATTTAAAATATTTGCATGCTTCAAAAACATCATAATTACCAACCACCTCATCAGCAGGGCACTCTGATGCTGGATGTTGGGGGAGAGGAGAACAGATAAGTCTACTATACAAAGAGAGAGAGAGCAAGTTAAAGAAGGTCTTGGCATCATAGGAAGTTGGTAATGGAAAAAACTGAATGTTACTTTTTGTGTTATGTGCATGTGTGTCTGAGGGATAGAAAAAAAAGGAAAAGGGAAAAACCAAGATGTCTCTTGTCCGAAATGTCGACAGATGAATATTGCATCCGTATCTCATCTTTCCTCTCCTTTGGCAAGCTGTGTGCGAGTGTGCGTATGTGAGAATGTGCATCCAGTAAAGCCCAATCTTCGTGCTCTTTCACATTACGTGCTCAGTATGGGGTGTTTGAGTGAGTGTATGTGTGTGGACATTTGAAAAGCCGTCTCAAGCTTTTTCAGCCAATAAATCTTGTTACAAGGTGTGTGTGTGCCTCTCTATCTGTGCACATGGTGGTGTTTGTGCAGACCCTTTCTACAAGGTGTACTTACAAACATACAGAGATCAAAGTAACTTACTATCACATAAAACGGACGCTCAGTAGGGTGGAATCAGTGGTTTTCAACCTAGCAGGCTGGGCCATCCAGGGGGTCACCAGATGCTTGTTGTGGGTTGTAAGAATATTTAAGGACACGGCAGACATCTTATTCCTTATCTCCTGCGTCCTTTCTGTTTTTTTTCTCCTCAAGCTATTATTTTTCAGGGTCATGATACAGTAAAAGAAACACGGTGCTAATCTGTGCATTAGTCTTGCAATAAATACTATTAATGGCAACTTAATAGACTGCCTGGTATTGTATTGTTTGTTATTCCCTTATTTATTTTTGCTATTTCGCTAATCATTCTAGGAACTGACATTTACGTTCAATTTTGCCCAAACAAATACTTATTAACGTCACTATCAGTGCGTCTTCATAGAAATATGCATACAAAAGCATAAATTGTGATAGTAGTTTGAAATCTGCATCTTGCCATCACTATTGTTTTTTTTTTATCTGAAAGCTTTAATCAGAGTCAGTGAAGAAAGAAAGTTTCCGCAGCATCTGATTTTTGCATTTTTATAAGTTAGCCAGTGTGTGTTGTTTGTGTGTAGCACTGTACCACATGTGCATCCCTTGACAGGCTTCTTGCTCTCAGAGACGTTCAGTTTCAAAAATATTTCCCTACAGCAGTCAAACTGAATTCAAATGTAAACTACATGATCATGGGAATGGAAATCAAACAGTTGAATAAACAGAATATGCATGGGAAACATGAAAGGAAACTTGTTTAGATTTTTTGTAAATTATTCTGCATATATGCATAGATGAATACAAAGAACTTAAATGATAATACATGAGCTAATACGTCCAAAGAAAACAACAGGCATTCACTGTAAAATATACTTTAATGGCTAAATTAGTACATTGCCATATGTGATGGTTAGGCACAATGGTTATGATATCAATAAGCTCAGGCAGCAGCTTACAACATCATGAATTGGGAAAAAAATGTTTTTTTAAAATATGAGGGATGTGTAAATGTGTGCTCCTGGCTATACCTCACTAAAATGTTTTTTTTCTCTCTCTGAGATTTCTCATCTCCCTCGTCTTCTTATATAGTATAGTGATACTCGCTGTCATGGTTGCATGAAAATAATTTGTCACTATCTCATGTTATGTCAAGTGTTAGCCTCTGCAAACATGAGTCATCGCCATTTACCCTGGCACTTCCCTGGCATTTCATTGTAAAGTCAGTGAGATTTAGTCAAATATAATTCTTAATATTTTTTGTTGATTTGTAGTCAACATAAATCAAGGACACCTGTGGTCTTCATTTAGCTGATGCAACCATTTAATATGTTTCTGTTTTTTGACCCAAGACCAAGGCTGAGCATTTTGGTCTAACTGCAGCAAAGTGCTTTCAATTTAAAATCCACCTAAGAAGAATTGTGTACTGATTCAGCAAAATGAATGGGTGCTGCATAAGTAGTGATAGTGAATGTGAACAAAAACAGGAATGGCCGACCAAATTTTATAGCCAACCTGAGTGTAAAAAAAAGTCAAGTTTTGATTTGACCTTTTATTGTCTGTTTCAATTCCATCAAAATAAAATCATAAGCTGCAGAGCAATGAGTAAATATGAGTAAAATCCCCCCCTTTCCCTAGAAAAATAACTTGTTCCGCACAGTGAGGATAATATATATGCCACATTTTGAGACAGTTCTCCTTACCAAAATTAAAACTACATCCAGTCTGCACTTTCTGCCATCTCATGGCTGAAAATGACCCTATTACTTCTGCCAGAATAGCAGAGCAGCTCCCCGTATACCTCACGTCACCCTCTCCCCACTTACCTCTACTCACTTTACTTATTCTTCTTAAAAAAAAAAAAAAAACTCAAACTCTTAACTTACACAATATCTTATGTTTCTTTTCGGTAACACTTCACTCTGACATGAGCTTTCTTGTCACAGGACTGCTGGAAAAGCACTAAGGTCATGGATTTTGTATTTCCTCATTTTAAGCTGTGATTTAGGAATATATTATTTATATAGATATTATAATATATTTAGTCTACATTTCCATTCATTATTCACTTATCACTGGATTAAAGCAGTGAAACACTCCAAATGTGAAAACATAAAACCTGGGAGACAGAATTGTTTAAACATACCATTTGGGGACCCAAACTGAGTAGTCTGTCACCTTGGGACCTATAGGCTCATTAGATGATACCACAACTCTTCTCACATGGAGATTCTTGCGAGTAAATGTTGTGTCCCCGGCTCATTAAAACATATTAGCACTCTTGTCATTTGGGGACCCAAACTGAGCAAATGTAGACTCATACCCTGGCAGCCAGGCTCATTACGACATACTAGTACTCCTGTCATGTGGGAGCCCAAAATGAGTACATGTATTCTGTCACCCTGGGACCAAGGCTCATTAAAGCATATTAGTGCCTCTGTCATGTGAGGATAACAGAGTCCAACCCATTTTGGGTCTTGACCTGCAGTTTAAAAATGACACCCTGAGTTGACCATAAGGGAGCAGCAACACTATCTCCTTGTCCAAACTCTTTTGGCCCTGATTGGACTATATTTTTCCCATCAGTCATCCTGTTGCTAATAGCGCTGAGAGAGGGTTGGCCCAGAGGTCATTCAACCAATCAGCATCTAACGCTGTAAGTGGAAAGCAGGATGATTATCTCTCGCCGTCTCTCATCATGATTACATCTTTCTCTCTCTCCGACTCTCTCTCTGATTATCTTTGTCTCTCTCTCCCTCTTTCATTCTGTTCCTGTCTCACTCACTCTTTCTTTTCTCTCTCAGTCCATGGTTATCTCTTTATGTCTTCCATTTCTTTCAGAGTCTCCCTCCCTCCATCTTCATTAATCACTATGTCATTCTCCTATAGAAAATGTAGTTAACAGACAGATGACTACAATCAGCTTCAGTTCAACATCGGGTCACTCAGCCCATATAGTCTTTGTGTGTGTGTGTGTGTGTGTGTGTGTTGCTAGTGTGTGCTAGCATGCACATTTGAATGCATGCACATAAACCTGTGAGAGTGTGTGAACATGCACATACATTCTAGTGTGTGATAGTGTATGATTAGATTTACTGTACGTGTGTGTGTGTGTGCGTGAGAATGTGTGATTGTGTCTATAGTACGACAGCGATTGAAGCCTATCGCTCTCCTCTTCATGAACGATATGTCAATTCACAGTTCTATTTAAATTCCACAGTACATTGGGTGGCATGTAATTTGCATATTGCAGCAATATTATTTTTGCCAGCGTTCTGATGAAACCCCGTCTCATAACTGAAAAATGAGTCAGACGTGTATTTAATGTATGGAGCCCCTTTGAACTGTGATGATGTTTCCAAAACCAACCATTTTGGAAACCAGTTTTCACAACTTAGAAGAAGGAAGGAAGAAGTGTTTTTTTTGTTTGTTTTTTTTACAAAAGAGGGATGATGTGTTGAAATCTCTGCAAGGAAATAATTAGAAGAGAGGAGCTAAAGAATGGAAAGAAGAGGCACAAAGGAGAGAAAGGAAAAGGGAGAGAATAAAGAGAAAAGGGGCAAAGTAGAAGGAAAAGAGACTTTTAGAGAGGGGAAATTAGGTAAAATGGAGAGGAGTGTGTTGAAGATAAAAGAGAGGAAGGGAGGAAAGGAGAGAGGTCACCTAAATCCAGCCTGGTGAATCATGGTCCTTAATTTAAAATTCAAAATTCAAAATTTTGTGATTTTGACAGTGTGGTCCGCTGTGACTGCAGCTTGAGTGTGCAGTCATGAAGCACTCTAATTGGACACACCAATATGTGGCCTGATGATCACATGTACCCATGTGAGTAAAGCAACCATTTCCTTGCATGTTTGGTTGGGAACAGCCTATGATGAGGACTTGAATATGAATGGTTTAGGAGATGATGAATTCAGGGAAGCACCCCTCAAAGAAAGCTATGCCAGCAACATGAATCAGTAAGACTTCAAAATATCACATGGTTTAGAAGCAAATATGAGCAGCGAAGGAGACAAATGATTCATATGGCTGGATCCAGGCTACAGAGAACAAGAAAAGGGATTTGCAATGTTAATTGATGTGGGAACAATAGCTCTAATACTTTCAGACAGGCAGGGATGTAGCAGCAGGGGTGGAAGGGAGTGGGGCAGCAGAGAGGAAAAGAAGATATGAGAGGAGATTACAAGAGAAGGGGAAAAAGGAAGGGATGAGAGGAGAGTCGAGGAAAGAAAAGGTGAGAAAAAGTCAGGGAGGCGAGATTAGAAGTGCAGACGAACTGAGAGAAAGCAAGAGGTAGACAAGAGCCAATGGGGAAAGATGTGGCAGGAAGGGGGATGACCAGAAAGAACAAGAGTGGGAAAAAAAAATCCTTCCTGAAGGGAGGAGGTAACCAGAGGAACAGAGCAGATAGGAAGGGAGAGGATGAGGAGAGGGGTGCAGAGGACAGAAAAGCCAGATGGAGTTAGAGGAGGAGCAGAGGAGAAGAGTACAGACAAGGGGGAGGGGGAGAACAGATGAACAGGAAAAGGGTGGAGAAATTCAGGGAAGAAGTGTCCTATTTGAGAATACATGTCATTTATGCTCCAGAAAAGAACCCAGGCGTTTTATGGTGACACCCCCTAAAGCGAAAAAGGACAGTGAGGACAACGGAAAAGGAAGGATGACATGAGAGTGCAGAGGACAGAGAGGACTCATGTGTGTCAGAACTGATGGTGTGATTATGTGTTGCATGAGATGTTACTAGGATTGTAACCTAATGCAAGACATGTTATTTGGATATTACTTACATTAAAAGTGGAGTAGCATTTATTAAGTTTGTGACTGTACATTTTTCATAATTTGTAGAAGTAAGTAGCACATAGGGCTAAAGTTGCACTACAGTCTTTCCTAAAAAAAACTGACTTTAAAGGTTGCTTGTATTTGTTTTTCGGATTTCTCAACTTTATCGTTATTGGTGGTAATCATTCCTCCTCTTCCTACTAGCTGTGAAGAGACTCCTTTTGTAGCGTGAAAACACTGTAAGAAATGGGGAACTAAGTCCACAGCCCTTGATCTGTGTAGAAATGCATTGTACAGTTCAGCTGAAGCTAATATGAGGCCAAATTAAGTGGATATATTCGTCCTGGTAGTCGCATGTAGGTTTAATACTGGTGTTTTGTTCTGGAAATGCAACTACCACGACATCTTCCTCTGCCACAGCTCAGCAAGGAAACACTGTCTGGGGAAACACAAAAGAGGGAATTTTATACTAGAAAGACTGTAACTTTAGAAGATATACCCACTTGATTTATCTAACTCAGACTCCTTAAGCCTCATATTAGCTTTGGCTGAACTTTACAATACAGTGTTGCACAGTATGCGGACTGTGGATTTTGTCTCTCATGTCTTGTGTAGTAATGCAATAAAGGGATCACTTCACGGCCGGTGGACAGGAGCAATAACTACAGCAACCAATAACTCTTTCAACATACATATGGCATGTGAGTACTGTATTAGACTAGAGCAGAGAAAATTCAGACCTTTCCTGTCATAGATACACTTACTGATAGCAGCTTTGCTTTACATTTCTTGGTGTTGCAGTGCTTCCTTCGCAACCTAAGCCAGAACAGGCTCTTAATGTTGAACTACTATGTATAAACCCATCTCAAACCTGCACCAACCCCATTGTAATCCAGATTGGTGTTCACTGATTGGTAAAGCTGTAGTGATTCTATAGCTAGGGAGGATAAAGGAGGAGAGTTAAATGAGGAAAATGGAGAGAGAGAGGAGAAACAAGGTGGAGGTAGCTTCACATGTTTGAAAAGAAGAGGGGATGGATGGGATTACAATATAAAGAGAAAACAAGGATTTTCAACGTCTGTGCCACGAGAGCAGATTAGACCGGGCATGTGAGGAGAAGGAAAAGAGAGAGAGCAGGGAAGGAGAAGTGGGGAAAACACATGAAAAGATGTGATGAGAAGAGAGAGGACATCACATAGGCTACATGTCAGCGGTAGATGGTGTAATTGAAGAAGGAGAAGGGATGTAAAAAAAGAAAAGAGGGCAAGCAAGGTCTCATATGTCAGAGCTTTCACATGTAGTACGTCAAAGTAGAGGTTCCATGTGTCAGAGCAGAAGATGTGATGAGGAGAAGAGGACTGGAGAAAAAATGAGGAGATAAATGGGGTGGAGAGGCAGCAGAGGAAAGGGTGATAGGAAGGGGAAAGCAGAGACAAGAAGTGAGAGAGTAAGGGTGAGCAGATGAGTCAAAAGACCAGAAGAAATTAGAAAAAGAGAAAGAAAACAAAGTGTGGGAGCTTTTGAGGAGACAGGAGTGAAGGATGTGTTCATTGCTGTGCCACAGCTGGCTGACCATTCCCTTTTAAACCGTATCCATAATTCACATTCTGTCTCAAACATATTTGAAACTAGTTCCTAATTGCACTTGAGTCATTTAAATGTTTTAAAGACTGGAGAACTGAAGAAATGGTGAAAATAAGAGGGGCAGAAGAGGGGGGAAAGGGGCAGAGGAAAAGAGTGGAGAGAGAAGAGGAATGCCATTTGTCACCAGGAATGGTGTAATTATTTGCTGCAGAGTAGGATGAAGCATCTCTTCAATGACAGTTTTCTGACATCAGCCATTTTCTAGTTTGAGGATGAATATTAATGACACATTTAGTGCTAAAGAACAGACAAGTGGGAGCTGTATAGATGTGTAAGAAAAAAGACGAGTACATAGGTGTGTATCATTAAAACACTGGCTCTGAGCCATACCAACCATTTAGTAGCAGGCACTTAGCATCTCCTGTGTAATTCAGTCGGGTGAATGCAATTATCCAGGAAAATGCAAACCATCAGTCTAAAAAATGATGTACTCAGCTTTGTGGCACAGGTTAAAGTTAAGTATGCAATATAGCCACTGTTTTTATTGAGTATTAAGGGTAGTGTACACAGCTCTGTCATTAAAGAAGATATACCAAATATGTATATATCTATATATAAATATACAATTTTGGTGGCTTAGTGGTAAGCACTGTTGCCGCATACTAAGAAGGTACTGGGTTTGAATCCACTTAGCAACTGGGGCCTCATTCATTCTAATTTTGCTGTATTATCAGCAAGTTGTTGCACACATTGTCTGATGAGTATTACAGCATAGATAATGCTTTCTATTTTAAGCCAAAATATTCACTAAAGAGATTAAGACTAGCCTTCCAATCTGTACTTCACCCAGACAAAAGGGTGCCTTTGCATGATTGTGCAGGTGGCTAATATTCACACACATAATGCAAACTGCCCCTGGCATACAGAAGTAAATGTGTGTGTGTGTCCCTGTGTGTCTGTGTCTGAATGTATTTCCTAATCTGCTTTGTGTTTGTAATCAGTACCAAAGTTCACCCAGGGGACACGCCTTTGGGGAGAAAAGGCGATGAGAAGAGAAAGGAAAGGAAAGGTTTCTGGAGAGGGAAAGAGGAGAAAAGAGAAGGATGGAGGCAGAAGTGAAAGAGACTCATAACTTCAAGGAATCCACACTGATAAAGAGAGAGCGACAGAGAAATCATTTCAAAACATTTCATCAATTGTTACTGAAGTCACTTTGTCTTGATTGCATGCTGTGCTGTTCACCTTAGATGAACTGTATCAAAAGTTTCTATTAAAAGTGCCTTTTCACATTCCACTATCATTTTGTTCTGTTTCTCTAATGCTCTGTCAACAGAATTAAATCCCCTGTGTTTCTTCATCAGCCTTTGACCCAGTGAACATTTCACCTTCCTTAACTTCCCCATTAAATGTTAAGCAGCATACATTAGTAAAGATGGACAAGAAAATAAATGTGTTTGCTTAACCAGCCTCCTAAAATATGAGCTTGTACCTCATGCTTGCCTGTGCATTCCAGTGAACACAATTGGCAGTGACCGGGATGGCAGTAAACAGAAAACTGTCCAGAAATGTCACCAGTCTTGCATGTGGCAAGGTTGATATCTCTCTGCATGCAAGGTGTAATGACTTTAAAGGTGCCAAATGCTTCTCCTGTTCTCTGATTCTACCTGACTCCTGAACTCTGCAAGTGTTGACCAGCTCACCTTTGTCTCCACATTTGTAAACTGTTAATATGTGGTGGGTCAATGTTTTCTGGGCCGTCAGCTATTACAGAGACAGTAAGTGCGTGGGTCAAGTTTCCGGGGCCATCAGCCATTACAGAGACAGTAAGTGCGTGAAGGCCATGGTCAAAAGTAGACTATGCTTGTCAAAACGTCAAGAGGCAGAACTATGATAATGCCAGCAATATATTCAAAATGCAAAATGGCCTCCAAGCCATCTTTTAAAACAGGCCTATTATGTTAAGCACACACCCCACACTGCACATTCTGTTAACTTCGTGGGCAGTGATTATGGAAATAGATGTTCAGAGGCTGATGTGTTTTTTCTTAGATCAGTCTTTTTATGCACATCAACTCGGTGGTAGATCAGAGTGTTCAAAAACTACATTTTGTGTGAATATTAAGTAGTCTGTGTACAACACATGCAAAACACATGAAGAGAATTTGATTTGGACTAGTCCGAAGTTCAACATGCACGAGGTCTGCTTGCCTCGATGAAAAGGAAAGGAGGAAACACAGCGTGAATTAGACACACTCAACACAACGATAAACTTGCAGGAGTGAGCCTTTTGGTATGAGCTCTACTTTCTAAACCTCAAGTGCTATACTGCTAAATATTGACATCAATCTTTTAACAACCGTTAAGCTGCTTAAATCCCTGTGAGCATGCTGTATCTCAGCGGAGCAAGTTAGGAGACTTTGTAAAAGCTGCTTTGAATCCAGTAATAATGTCTGGACTTTTAAAATTTCATGATCAAATTATTTTTGCTCCAACATTTTATGGGTGTTGAAAAGAAAATTAAAGAATTTTCTTTTTTATTCAAACTGAAGTGTAGATTAGGCGTAGAGTAAAGCTTTATCTTGTTGTAAAGTTAAAATACTAATAATATTTTTCAATCAGGGCATTCACCTTTGTTAATGTCCTGCTTCATACAACCTTCTGATATTGTACATGTGATGTGGATTTGGTGCTTCATACCGAAATTGTTTTGAATGCAGCAGGCATTGTAAAATAATTATAATCACATTTTATCACTTATTTAAAATACAATAGTATTTAATAATACAAAGAACCTCATGTTCCCTTAACTAGGGTGTTAAAGGGAACATGCAGTCCAGAATTATGATAAGGCAGGCCCCTTTTTTAATTGTGCGCTGTCTAACATCTCTTCAGAATAAGAACTTAGTTTTTTAATTTTAATAAGGGATTATTCATAAATACATTTGATAAGTATTTTCTCCAATGTAGCAAAAACATTCCAGGAACCATTGAAATATTGGGGAAAAAAAGTTTTCTTATTTGCTAATTATCCTCTTGTTTATGAAAAACGGAAAATGTACATATTAAACACTTATTAAAAACATCATTGTAAATGTGCCAGGGTTATCTGATTTCACTTATAATACCTACAAAACTAAAAAACAGAATTCATATATCTTTATTAGTTAGTTTGGTAGTTTTAATCCTGTGGTGGTGATTACTCTGCTGATAGCACACAGACACAGACACATATGCATGTACAGACCGATAGCAATCAGGACAGCCCTCCCTGTTTCTCTATATCTTCATCGCTCTTTCTTCCCTCTTACCTTTTGTAGCATCTCATTTTCTCACACTGTAGAGAAAGAACGAAAGATGAGGGAGATATGATCTGATCAAAGCGCTGAATTGATTTGAGATGTGACTGGATTTAAACAGTCTTCCTTGTAGTAGCAGACATTACTTGATGTCACAGATTTGGAAGGTCAGAACAAAATAATCGGCTATCATTTATTGTTTTGTTTGCAACATTTGTAAAGCAGCTGTTTTTAATGGATTTATTTTCTCCGGGCAGCCTCATTGAAATAATGGTCTATCCAATAAACCCAAGCAGCCCTTTGCAGCAAGCTGCACACAAAAACATGAATACTAAAAGCACAACAGAAATGTAAGATTTCCCACCATGACTCTGATGTAACATTACACAACCTACCTATATTTCAAGGACTTTTCACATCCTTCCAGATCCATTTAGGCTGTTTTTCATCTCCAGGGATGCATAGTGTCATTTCTGCTACAGAGCTAATCAGGTGGCTATTTAGTTCTTCTTCAAGTACATAGCCACTTTTAGTACTTATATGTGCCCATAATTTATGTTAGTTGATTAGTTTCCAAAATGAAAATTACGTGATTTCTTTTAAATGCTTTCTCTACATAGACGATATATCAAGAGACCTATACGAATGAATAAATAAGGTCCTCGGTGGAGATGTTAAGGAAAGAAGGGAAATGAGCTTTTAATGAGTTTGGAGTTAACACAGAAGAACACCACATCTTCAGTGATGACTGATGAGATGTGGGGAGTCTCCACAGTGTGTTTACAAAGAAGTATTTCCTCTTACGGCATACTTTCTGTTTAAAACATCGTAGCCCCTGCCTGTGCTGCTTCAGGCTCCAGACTTTGTTTTCTCTCTGTCTCTCTCCAGTTGTTTAACTTGTTGCCATGACAACTTAGACTAGTCTCCTTTGAAAGTTCTCGGTACATTTGACTTGATAGTTAACCTTTTACAACGTACACGGCATCCACACATAAAAGCACAGCATTCAGCTACGCACACACACACACACACACACTGATCTTTTGCCCCCTGAGCCAACAAAAAAGAATAAAGTCTTTTTTTGTGTGTTTGTTTTACCTTTTATTGAAAGATGCACATTTTGTTCATTTTGTCCTCTCTCACACAAGGTTATCCATAAACATATTGGTGCTAGTGTCATATTCAGTCACTCCCATATCATTTAACCTGTATTTGTATATAAGCATATTCTAAATGCTATAATGATAGACTGGCACTCCCATTGTAAGATGCACTCCTCAGTATGCTGACTAATTAATTCAGATCTCTAATATTTGAGATGTGATCCCAATTGTTCTTATCCAGGTTAATGTAAATGGAGCGTTCACAAGAACGAAATGCAAAACAAAGCACTTCAGCCTTTTGAAAAATATTGTATTGTTAATGTTTATGTAAATGCGTGTTTTATGTAAGTGATTCATTTGCCGATCTGGGTAATTAGCGTTTGTATTTGCCGGCACAGATATTCTCGTGATTATCTTTAATAATATCATAACATTAATGTGCATGTAAACACTCTCTGTGGTGCACCTGTCAGCGTGTTATTACTCCACTTCTCATTATAATATTTTATTCATTTATGACACATGCTTGTTGTCTCTCTCAAGGGCCTGACTTGAATTCACAGTGATCCACTTTACTCACGTCGTGCCCACCAACAGCATTGGGAACAGAATAGATGCTGCATTGACAGACGAAACGAGCACGAAAGAAATGACAAAGCGGTGAAAGTAACAGTCACAACATTAATAGGCAAATTATGTGCAGTGGGTGCCCAAATTGTAGGCCAATTCAGTGCAATTAAAGCACAAGGCTGCTTCACTGAGCTAGGAGTGAGAGACAGTGAGAGAAAATGAGTAAAAGACAAGGAGAAATTTTACTGCTCTTCTCACGTATTGTCGTTCTAGCAGACTTCAGTCTTCTGATATCAAAACAGTCATGTTTTGTTAATTAGATCAAAGCATTTTGATTGGTTAATTAGCTCTTATCTCATTTCAAAGCAGTGTATCAGAACAGAAATGTATTAACGCTGTTGTTTGGGTGTTGTTTTTGTTGTTTTGCTTTGTGGGATTCCACATTTGGATGTTACGCGCATGCAAAAGAGCACATACTCCCACACACACGCAAGCATAGGCTTTTTAGTCTGGATTCATTTCAAACACAAAAGTCTTTATTCAGCAAAAGCAATGATTTACCAGTCAAGAATACAAAACTAATTTCACTCACGACAATAAATAAGAAGACACAAATGTAAGAATATGAGAGAGAGATAGCTGATGAGATGATATGATATGAGAGGGAGGAAGAAGACAGGGACAGTGGAAGGAACCTAGATTAGTCATTTGACCAGTCCAATAATAACCCCTGACATTTTCTTTTTCTCAAGCTTTATAGATCCAGAGAACACACTGTGCATGCTTTTTTGATAATCATACAATCAGGTGTGCATTATACCTCTACCTGAACTAGTGGAACACTGCCACGCTGGGCCTGAGTGCACAATACACAAAAAGCCCCACCTTCTGCAACATAACAGCACATGCACACCCCATTTAAGATTGCAAGAATCAGGACCCCAGATGCAGACTCAGGATGCAGGACTAGTATAATAAAAGATGGTTTTATGCAGGGTGCATACAGGCTTATGTCAGCAATGGGAAAGCAATACAAGGCAAAAAAACAACCCAGAATAATCAGCAGGCAACAAGGCATCAATAACAGCCAGGCAGACAGACCGGTAGAGTTGGAGTAAGGTAAAACACAGAGGCAGAGTAGATAATCTGACAGGAAATGGGTGAAAAACACAGGATGTTAACACTATGAAGACTAGTTTTTAGTGTGTCTGTGATTCTCTATTCTGGAGAATTACAATACCTAACTGACACAGTGTAGTCTACATGGAAATACCTGTATAGTAATGAGAGGAAACAAACATAGCCACTACAGTATAATTAGACACGAAGTAATGAGGTAATAAGAGTCAGCTGTGGAAGCAGGTGTTTAGATGACTGATGAGAAGATGAGCAGCAGGTGTGTTGAGTAGGAGAACACACAGAGGACACCTGGTGGACAGGTGAGGAATCTGAAAGACCTGAAAGATGCACACACACACACACACACAAACACGCTCACAAAGACACACAGAGAAAAGGAGCAGGGGGAGAGAGATTCAGTACGAGATGGAGCTGACGTCATTGTGACCCACACAGTGCTGGAGATTGTAGCCCCCAGGCTTACAATTGGGAAATAATTGCACAGTTCAGTGCCACCGACAATACTCAGAGCATTTTGGAACCCATTTCAATAAGCTATCAGGAGCAGGCACCTGGGACAGTAAATATTATCAGTAATATGTCAAGAAAAACTGGCATGCAAGCAGGCTGAGTTACAAAAACAGACACCACTGGGTCTTCTTCTTGTGCCTTCTTGTGTCTATGAATCATAAAACCCAGAGAAACAAGAAAATATTTTCTCACTCACAGAATCACCTCTGCATTAGCTAATTTTTCAGTTGTTTATCCTAACCTCAGTCAAACAAGCAGGCTTCTTGTCATAGTAGTAGGCACAAGTGTACATTTGTACTTAGAAGATAAATTATCTCTGAACTCCAACTCCAAGTTGCTGTAAGAAAACAAACAAAAACCCCAAAACATTCATATCGGTTAAATTCCTAAAAATGAGTGTGTGACTTATTGGTGTCCTGGCTCTGAAAACACCCACCTTAGTATTTGGAATCAAATCTCTGTTATTTCCACTGTTATTGCTAAATGTTGTCAATGGCTTGATGTTGGAAATCCTGGCTCCAGACTCCAAGAAAAATCTCTTTAATTTTTCTGTGGGCTAAGGTCCATCTGTATACCAAATTTCATGGGAATCCCTTCATAAATTTTAGAGTTATCCAACAGAAAAGCACACATATAAACAAACAAGAGCAAAAAAAATCACCTCCTTCATGAAAGTTTGTTTTTTAATATAGTGATTGAAAGTAAGGAGAAAATCCATGTTCCTTACTATGTCATTTCAAACAGCTAGCTAGCTTATAATAACGTGTCTGCTAGCCAGCAGTGGCAAAAAAAGTTGTTGTGACAGATGTTTGCGAGTCTAAAAAGGAATAAATATGAGAGATGAATAATTGCATGAATTAAGAATAAATGAGTGTCATGTTGAGATGAGAATTTACAGATGGTAATAGTTTGTGTCTGATTATATCTGAGAGACATTATAGGTGTGTGTGTATTTGTAATGTGTTGGTTTAAATGAAAGAAAGATGAATATGTATGCATGTGTCTGCCTGAATACCGCTGTAATTATCTTTGCTCTTCAACTTTCGATAGAGTGGCTCCCCTCAAAAATAGAATTAAAGCAAATTGTAAATTGCAACCTTGGATAAATGAAAGCACTCGCAGCTGTAAAAGAGAGTGCAGGAAGGCTGAGCGGAGGTGGAAGAATACCATTCTTTAGGTCCACTATGTGGCTATGAATTAGCTTCTTCGTCATTGTAACATAATGGTCAAAGACGCAAAAACACACTACTTCTCAAATCTCATATCAGAAAATTAGCGTCAACTAGTAAATCTTGAGCCTCCACATGTTGTGGTGCTGACTCTCTTTTTTTTTAAACTTACTTTACAGAGAAAGTGGGACCTATCAGGGTCAATATAAATGCCTTGTACGACTTTCACTGATGTTGATTCCCCAGAACAAGACACCCTGAGCCACTTCGTCCCGAAATTTTTAATATAGTATCTCACATGAAGGTGTCTTCATGCCCATTGGATATAATGCCAACAAAGCTTTTAATTGACGTATTTGAAACAATTGGGCCCTGGTTGCTCTTAATTTTTAACAGCTCCCTATCCCTGGGCTGTGTCCCAGACTATTTCAAAACTGCTAGTGGTCAGCCACTCCTAAAAACACCAGGGCTTGACCATATGGTTCTTGAAAATTACCGACCTATTTCAAAATTACCTTTTAACTCCAAAATACTTGAAAAATTGTGCCGAAACAACTCCTTGCTGCTGTGGAAGAAACCTTCTGATCTGGTTTGCGTCAGCATTACAGCACAGAGACTACCCTTCTTAAAGTCACTAATGACCTTTTATTGACCAATGATGCTGGCCTGTGTTCTATTCTTGTACTGCTTGATTTGAGTGCTGCTTTTGACATGATCGATCATGGCATTTTGTGTGGGCATATCGGGTACTGTACTGAGTTGGATCAAATCCTATCTTTCAGGCAGGCTGTGTCCATTAACAACCACATGTCCTCATTTGCTACTGTCACATATGGGGTACCTCAAGGGTCAATTTTGGGACCAATTTTATTCTCTTTTTATTTGCTCCCATTAGGTAATATTATTCGTAGACATGATGTTTCCTTTCACTCTTATGCTGATGACACACAGTTCTATGTTCCTGTTGAGCCCACTGACCTTAGCATGCTGAGTTCTTTACAAGAGTGCCTAGTAGATGAAAGAAACTAGATATCTAAGAATTTTCTTCAATTGAACTCAACATTCAAATACTGAAATCTACCGGGGACCTGTCTGAATACATTAAGCCTGTTGCTAGAAATCTTGGCATCTTGTTTGACTGTAATTTAAGCTTTGAGCAGCACATTATAAAAGTTGTACCAACATGCTTTTATCAACTAAAGAGCATTGCAAGAATTCAACCTATGCTAAGTTTTAAAGATACAGAAACAATTTTACATGCTTTTCTCTCATCACGCCTGGATTACTGTAGCAGCCTTTTTACATGCCTAAATAGAAAAACTGTAGATCGTCTACAGACAGTACAGAACTCAGCTGCCAGGCTTTTAGAGTAAACCAGTTTGAACACATCACCCTGGTTTTAGCCTCTTTACACTGGCTTCCAGTATGTTTTAGAATTGATTTTAAGGTTCTTTTAATTACTTACAAGGCACAAAATGGTCTGACTCCTCAGTATATCTCAGATGTTTATCCCCGTACAACCCTGCTCACTCTTTGAGATCCTCTGACAGGGGCCTTTTATCTGTTCCAGACTCTCTGCTGAAGACTAAGGGGGACAGAGCTTTTGAAATAAGAGCCCCGAGGCTCTGGAACACCCTGCCCGAGGAAATAGTCAGACTAAGTCAGTCGGTGGCTTATTTTAAATCTAAACTTAAAATGTACTTTTATCGCGCCGCCTTCCCCTGATTTCATCTGATTCTAGTTTTTATTGTTTATGGGTTTTGCAATTTTTAATTTTATTATGTGGTTCGTTTAGTACTTTTATTCTTTTATTGCTTCTTTTATTGTTTCTATGTGTTTCTATGTGTTCTCTGCTTGCTATGTAAAGCACTTTGTAACTTTGATAAGTGCTATATAAATAAAGATATTATATTATTATTATTATTATTTGTGTGTGTGTGTGTGTGTGTGTGTGTGTGTGTGTGTGTGTGTGTGTGTCTGCCAGCTGTAGGCTTGAAGAGGAGACAGTGGGTTGTTTTGTGCTATTACCAGGGTTACACCAATACAGGCCCCTGGAGTTTTAAGGAAGGATTGCGAAAAGTCACCACACAATGCCCAGAGAAAAATAAATTGCTTTCCATCTCAGATTCCTGCCCTGTGTGTGTCTGTCTGAATACCTGGCAGTCTGCCTGTCCATCTGTCTTCACAGTATCTCACATTTGTTCGCTGTCTGCCATTTGCGGAAATTAAATTGGTAACTTTTTACATCTGAACTGGCAAATTCCAACCCTCGATGTGAGACCATTTTCAAAAGTGATTCTACTGTCTTTTTAGAAGTCAACTCATTTGTCAGTTGAGCCACTAAAAACCCAATTCGGATGAAGCTGTGTTGTGAGGTTCAGTTTTTATAAACCCCCTGAAATAATTAGGAATCAGAATAAAGGCTTTTTAATTGCTCTCGCAAGGCTCAGTTTCGACTGCTCAGATCGCTGCAGCAGATGCCTTGATACTCTACGTCAGCCAAAGCGTGAGGGAGCATCTTTTAGGTGTCATTTTTTTCATGGTTTTCATTGCGAGTATCCTACAGAAAGTTGCTGATATTGTTTTTGTGTCTTGAAATTAAATCAGGAGACAAACACATCAGTGGTGATTACAGAGAGATTGAGTGAGTGTAAGGGGGTGAGAGAGATCGTCTGTGTGCCCATCTGTTCGTCTGTGTTTCACTGTGTATTTCTGTGTCTGTATGTTTCTGTGTGGTATCTGAATAGCTGTCTGTGTGTATTTGAGATGTTCTCTCTGTTTCTGTGGATAAATGTGTGTTTTGTATGGTGTGCAGCCCTGTGCAACATGTATGACTATCTCAGAGGGACAGCAAGCTTTCTTTCTTTCACACTTGGTCAACAATGCAAGACTGTGTGCATGTTTGCGTGAGTGTACATTTCATGAACGTGTGTGTGGGGCCTGCACATAAGACTAGCTCAACCCCAAGGTGACCTAAGAAGTGTTTTAATGGTTACAGCAAATCCTTTTTATTCCTCCAGGTAGAATATAGACTCAACAGGACTAAGCGTCTACAGCCATGCTAGCAGCTCTGTGAGGCTATACTTAGACACAGTAGTGCTTTGAGCTAAATTCTAGCATCAGCATTGCTGACATGTTCACAGTGACAATGCTAACATGCTGATGTTGAGCAGGTGTAATGTTTACCATGAGCATCATCTTAGTTTATAATGTTAGCATGCTAACATCTCTAAATATAATGTCCATGTGAGGCTGATGGGAATGTCATTACTATTACTTTTGCAGGTATTTGGTTATAAACCAAAGTATTGGACAAATTGAAATTTTAGCCTGATGCTGGCAGCACATGAAAAGTTAAGGGATCACCAAAGTGATTACAGTCCATCATAAGGGGGACTTTCACAGCAATCCACCCAACAGTTGAGACATTTCATTCAAAACCAGAAATGGGAACCTCATAGTGGAGCTAGACAAAAAATAAGGGGATCACCAAAGTTATTAGGATCCATTCTCAGCAGAATCAGTCATCTGCCCCAAACATGTGAGAAAGTAAGACAGCTAAGGATACAGTAGGTTCTCTAACAATTTAGAAGAAAAAAGTGAACTAAAATCAGTCTGCAGTGAGTTCAGTGAGTTCATTGTGATTGCTTGTGCACATGCTGACAAACATATAATTTCCTTCAATTTCCCTTCCTGTTAGCAACAGGGACAGAGAGAAATGTCAAAGTTGACATAGACAAAATCTAAAATACAACGTTTTGAGGAGAATTTAGGGGATGAGTGTTGATCCTGCTGACGCACTTTTGCCATGCCTCTCCACACGGATTTGTAGGCAAACTTTCTATTTATGTGGGAGCTATAATTTGCTCACAGTTACTGTACATCTTTTCTCTTTCTGCACCCCCATCTCCTCTCTTCCTGCCTGTCCCTCCTTCCCCTCTGGCCTACTGCCTTCTCCAGCTCAAAGTCTGCGTGTGTGGATTATCGCTGGATGAGCAGTCATACTATGAGAAGTCTAATCCGTCATTAAGAGACAGAGGAGTTACACAGGATTTAAAAGACACTGATGTGTGCCTGGACACACATGCAAATGAACAGAAAAAATATGTTATTAGTCGCCACATTTTACATATTCAGATGGATGAAAATGGGAGCAAAATCACACCCAAACAATTTTACAATCCAGCATCTCAGGAAATCTTGGGTGCTGTTTTACACCTACATCCTAAACAAGATGTCATGTTTTGGAACATTGAGCAAAACATAATCTCTCTGAAAAGAATTGCATCTCATCAAAAGTCAGATTAGTTTTTCATCTCCACGCTCTTGTGTAAACGGATATTGAGCAATGAATATTATTTATTCAATGAATATTGCTGCTCTCAGGCAAAAAAAAAAGACCAAAAAAAATAACTGAAGGTTTCTCAGACTGGTTGAATAATGAAAACCCATTGCATAGTTTCAGAAATACATGGATGAGATTGACAGTGTGGAATGGAGGGCATGGAGAGCAGTTATTTACTTCAGATTTTAGCATTTTTATGTTGCTTCACATTTTTTGTTTTCAGATAGAAGTGATATTTACATACTAAATGTCATGTCTGTGAATTGTGGAGGATCGTTTTCGAAACAAAACCCACCTGTTCAGCTGAATTGGTGGGCCGATTGCCCTGTTGTGAACTCAGCTGAGTTGTCCAAGTTTCCACTGTCCTAATTACCAACACTTCAGAATGAGATGTGAACACCTCCTGCTTAATTAAGAACAGCTAAGGAGGATGTTCTTGCTACAGCAGCAGCTGACAACCTTCAAATACATCCTGACACTCTCTATTGCAGCCTGCCTCTCCTCAGCCTTCTCCATTTCCAAGGACGAGGTCCAACTTGTTCATCCTGCTGGGCAGCTGATTGGCTGGCAGCTGCCCTTCATGAAGGATGAGTAAAAGGGCAGGAAGGACTGCACAACCCTGCACAGCCAGGCAACCACCTGTTCCAAAAGCTCTTTTTTATAGACTGCAGCTATCTTTTAAGTCCAAGACCACGCGCCACATCCACAGCTTCCTTCACAAAAGCTGTCACACATCAGTCAAATTCAACACTCCTTGTAGATGTGACAATGTGTACTTATGTCTCAGGAAATATGCCCATTCATTTTATATTCAAACACGTATACACCGCCCTGCACTGTAATGTAAGGCTTTACTTTCCCCATACATATACCATATGTCAGTAGCAACTTTCTATTCTATCACATTAGCCGATTCTTCTACATTTATTTTGCTCTTTAAATAAATGAATTCTGATGTAGAGTGGTCTGAGCCACTCAGGGTTTGCTTCTTCCAAAGAAAAATGCCAGATCTTTATTTGATATACAGTCAGACAGTGGCACTTTGTAAGACACATATTATACATAGCAACCTTGAAGAAAAATAGAAAATAACATGTGCTTGGAGAGCCTGTGAGAATCCTAGTTAGGTTCCTTGTCACCAACAGGCATTGTAAGTTATCCTTTCTTTATGTGGAAGCTGATAACAGCAGTGTTATCACACTTTTGTAATATTGCGGTCATGTGTATAGGCCAGACAAGAGAACCCCACCATGCATGTCACACTCTCATGTAAGGGCTAAATGTAGGGAAATTCAAAATTTGCACGTGAAAAGGTTAAAAGACTTTGGGAGCAGCATGGAATAACAGCCCCGAGGTTGTGCCAGTGTTTGAGCCTGTCTGTGACTCTGTGTCTCTAAGCATTCGTGATAGTATTGTGCATGTGAGTGGTGTCACAGTCTGACCTTTAGAGAAAGGTCAGTCCATTTGGAAGAGGAATAGAAAGACCACGCGCAGACACACATGATGACTGGTGATATAGATCCACTGCAAACAACAAAACCAGACTTTGTTGACCTTTATCTATCTATACATCTATATAAGTAAGGAGTTATCTAGGAACTGTTGTAATTCATAATACTTGTTTGTGTGTATCTGTGTAGTGTATTTGAACCATCTGCTGATATCATGGCTTTTCTCACCCTTCAACACTCTTTCTCCCCATGCCTGCTTCTCTGTGCCGTTCTCCTGTGTCTCCATCTTTGCTCTACACTCATAGGGAATTAGTGAATGGTCAATAACCTTTCTAAAGAGACAGGTTTCACACACTGACATGAAATGGTGAGATGAAGACAGTATCAGACACCAAAAAATCAGTCTGTCTATGTGAACTTTCTTTGAGCTGATGACACTTATTGATAGGATAAGTTACATTAAGAGTGAAGTATGAGTCGGTGTGCATCTTGTTGGCTTTCATCTGTGTAAATGCCTGCATATACATACATATATACATACATGCATGCATGTGTGCGTTTGCTGCTCACCCTTTCTGTGCAACAAGTCTTCCATATTAAATGAACAACACATACTGTAAAAGCGCTTCTGATCTGATGCCACTATCGTCAGGGCAACATCGCCTACACATCGCTTACACGTTAAGGTTTGGTTAACTACTTGGTTCATTGTTACAATAATAACACCCTGGTTACGGTTAGGGAATGGCTGTCATGTTTAAAGGGAGCCAACGTTGACTATCGGTAGGAAATGGGAAATAAGCAGCGTTCTCTCGTGTTAAAGTAGGACGTTTTGTCGCGTGTCTTAATGACTAAGGATGCTAGAGGGCTTTGTCAGTTGAACTTAAAAACATATATTGTTTTTTGGGCATTTGCTGAAACAACTAATGCTCTCATTTCTTAAGGTACGACAGTCTTTTTCTTTTTATTTGGGACATTTTTTGACACTGATTGTAAGCTCACTGTAAATCAGATAACTTCCATTTGAGCAAGGCACTGTTAGTTTGGGCATGTTTTTTTAAAAACCTTTTGTTTACTCTGTTACAAATCATAAATATACTGGGGATTTTACAGTACATGGCCATAGGGAAGCAATACAATGTTAACATGGTAAATTATATATGAAAGAATAATTACAAGACAATGTTATTATCTAAACATGGCATTGAAGTATTCTTTGTTCATAATCATAATGGGGTGGATTGTTTATACACACACACACACAAAAAACACAGAGGGAGACGATATACAGTGGCACAAATGAGGCTGTGCCCTATAAGGGATACATAACTGATTCTCATTAACTGACAGAGATGAATCCTTAATTACTTTGATTGTGTTTCTGAGTCTTACACACACAAATGCACACTGTCAATGTCATTGTGGCAGTGAGTTAGTTAATGCTTGGAGTACTGTCTTGACATTATATTTCTATAGTAACAGAGGTGTGGCCATATCATCTTTTCTTTCAATAACCAAAGATTCATTTTGAAATATCTCTTAATGTCTGTGGCAAATGTCTGTCGCATGCAGTTACTGAGTATTTGAACTGTGAAGATTAGCATTTGCTAAATTGATTTTGCTTCTTTTTTTTTGAACACATATGCTTTTACCCAACCAATTGTTTTTCAAACGCATGGTGACAAAGAAGAGAAGAAAGTCTGACAGAGAACTAGAGAGATGGCGTGTTAATTAGATGACTTAACTGGCTAATTAACAAATGATGAAGTGTCATGATGCCCCTGGGAGACACACACACACACACACACACACACACACACACAGGAACAGCTGTTGAGGTTCCCCATTGCAATTTGATGAGGCCAGATCTCATGCCTAAGCAAACGTGCACCCACATCCACATTGAGTCTTAGCACTGACGCATATTCATCCTGACAATTGGACTTGTGTGTGTTTGTGTGTGTGTGTGTGTGTGTGTGTGTGTGTGTGTGTGTGTGTATGACACCTGCAGCTTCAACTGCTAGCCCCCCCCCTCTTTTTCTGTATTTGTGTATCTTGGTGTGCGTTCTGTTGTCAGTCTATTGTCAGTCTGAATAAGTATGTATTTTTAGTAATGCCTGGTAAAATAAAAATGTGCTCTGGTTCAGCTTTCTTCATTAAAGCCACTGTAAGAACATTCAAAGACCAGCAAGACTAATGCACTCTCCTCTTTTCCCGCTCCCCCCCTTTAAGAAGACAACAATCGGTGCACAGCTTGGCTCAATTAGTCAGATGAAAGCGAGAGTAGTGACAATATTAATATTTCCCTGATTCTGACGTATGATACCTCTTGTTCATATTGACCTAATACACATATCAGTTTTGCTGGATTCAAAAATGTCAAATTAAAAAACCTCACAATCATAGCTTTTAGGTAATGATTTGACTTCTCTGTATTAATTTCTGATGGTGAAACCAAAAGTACTAAGCAGTCATTGCTGTTTGTTTTTTAGTTTTTTTTTGCACTGTCCCTCTGAGAGATTATGTGCAGAGAGAACAATAGTTACATGTATGATCACAACCCACGAATGGGGCTCTGTAGGATTTCATGCTGCCATTCATCTTTGCAAATCCGCACACTTACATTTTGCATGTACAACAGGATTAGCCCATCCAACTATATGGCAGCTGCCCCTTTGAAAAGGCAGCAACATGCTTACTTGTCATCCACCACATCCTCTGTGACTAGTGGAACAGCAGGGTAACTTGTTAGACAGCTCTGCATGGAGTCTGATAGCTACACCCCCTGCCATGACACTGACTTGACAACATATAACTTTAAGCAGTGTAACACGTCAGCCTGCAGAAAGCTGCCACTCACTAGCTATTCCACCTGCAAGGCAGATGGAGCCTAATTATGTGGGTTACTGCGTTTAATTATTGGAATACCTCATGACTGAAATCAAGGTTTAAATGAGGGAGATGGAGAACTCAAGAGACAGCAACAGAGGGAACAATGTGTGTGTTTGTGGATAGCTTTTTTAATGGGAGGTGTGGGCTTTGTGGCGTTTACACAGTTTGTCAGTTTCATCTGACTTTCTTTCTGTCTGAGCTTTCGGCCTGATAAGCACCATTACTCTATTTGCTGGTCATGGCAGCGGCCTCATCAGTGCAAACACCCACACACCGAGACTAGTCAGCTCCATTAAAATGCATGTACTCATCTAACGGTCAGTATGTTTTCCAGTGACCCTACCTTTTAGTGACTTGCAGAGCAGTATAAACTCCACAACCTTCTCCTTGAGGAGAAACAAGGTGTAAATAAGCAGCTGCACAACATTGTCCATGTCTGTACTTTCAGTCACTTGCAAAACAAATTACAGGCTGACTCACTTGCTCTTATAGATCTTTATCGGTCCTCATCAGATGTTTGTCTTTTCAGAAACCAATTATCCTTTGATTTAATCAAACCAGATACTGTAGCGTCTTTACAGTAAGCATGGAGATTTGGTAGTTGTGTGTAGGTCCAGGATAGGTCTCCTGGGTTGAAAAAGTGTTTTCTTTAATCTTCCAAGACATCCACTTCTATTTTCAGAAGGGATAAATGACTCACTCACACCGGCGGCTCTACAATGCAAACCTCTGTTGCATAGCCCCATTGCTTTTTTCCCATCCATCCCATTATAAGACAGTGGTGCCACCACACTGACACTGTTACCAGGGCAGCCAGCTGTGAGGTCAGAAAGCTTCCTCATTTGCTTCCTCAGCTCTTGCTGCTGCCAGCAGATCAGCCCGTAGGGGGATGCAATGTAAAGGGCACTTCCTGTACCGCAGCCAATGAACGCTGTTTAGGTATCAGTGATCCTGACTGCTTTCAAGGGACAGTCTGCTCAAACACATCTGCTCGCTGCCTAAGAGGGCAGCCAGCTTTTGAGAAAAAGGAAGTGTCACTGGAGTGACAATCCTGTCTCGACAACTAGCCAGTGCTCAAACAGATCTGCTTGCCGAGCAGCAGTGTTAGCTGGACGGTAAGATGATGAGGAGAGTGGTGATACAGCCCTGCTCCTCACTCCAGCTGGGGCCAGGGAGGATGACCACGAAATCAGCCCTGGTGTCTGTGAGCCAGAGCAGTAGGCCTCACTCCCCTCCAGGCTAATGTACTGGGGACAAAATAGGTTTTTTATACCAGGGCTGCAGTTGGCTCCTACTTGCCAAAGCAGGCTCTGAGCTGAGGCGCCATTATCGGCAGTGCCCCTCACCCCAAACACTGGTGCCCAGAGCCAGTGGAGCAGGGAGCATGACTCTGATTTTAAGCTGGGCTTGTCCCGAGCATTCACTTACCAATGAGGCAGCTTGCGGGGAGAAATGGTAACAATATTGTAGGTCTAAGGCGGGGGCGGCCCGCAAGAGAAGAATAACCTGCTGCTCCTGTGCTGCTGTTGAAGGAGACATGGAGGAAAGGGAGGTGATAGTGGAGGAAATTTAAATAGTTTAATGCTCTTATCAGCATTAGTGAAAGGGTTAGGAGGAGGTGCTGCTGCCCCACTAATGCACAGTTAGGATTGCCAAGCAGAGCCATTTGCTTCCCTGTTTAGTGGTCGAGTTGCAGGTCCTTCTAAATACCCAGATCACCTTTTGTTTATGAAGAACTTTTTCCCCTTCCACTGGGTGTTCATAACAGCAATGTAAAACCTTTAATGAAGGAATTTAATATCTTGGGAGTAGCAAAACACAGGGTTTTTGATGATCAGATTATTGCTTTAAATGATGTGTTGTTCTTCGTCTATTAGTATAAGTATGTGCTTTTAGTCAGCCGCCTGGGATAAAACAGCATTGTCAGTTGGTCAGGTTAAATAAGAGTACTTTAAAATGTGTTACTATAGCAACCTTCAGATGAGCTTGTGGGTAATGAAGCTAGATATACACAAGTTGTGGGATCATAATTAGCTCTGTCCCTCGAGGCTTTCACTGCCTGTTTGCTGTGTGATCTGCAGACAAGATTTCAGCGTTGTAATATCAGGCTTCTAGTTGAAGATCAAGAAGTATGGACTCATCTCAAATCAAATACACCCAAGTGTTTTAGTGTTTAAGACTATGCTACTTTATTTTTGAACCAAAAAGCAGTGTTTGTCTGATTAAAATGATTAAAAATAACGTTTGGTTCCAGTACCTCTTTTTTTTTTTCTTTTGGTGTCCTCAATAAGTCCATTGTGTGTCTTTGTGTCTGTCTCTGTAGAGCAACTATTTTAAAAATCAAGGGAGGGTGTTATCATTTGGATAAATGTCAAATATTCAACACTTGTGGCCAAATCCCCCCCTTCCATCTCTGTATCTCTGTCCCCCTTCATCCCTCTCCATTCTCATTAGCAGTCTCCTCTCTTCTTCCCCCATCACTCCATCCCTCCTCATTTCTTAGTCAGATAGGGCTTTGCAAGGCAGAAGGTCACAGAAAGGTCTCTCTTACATACACACAATCTCTCCCTCTCTCTAGGTCTCTCCCCCTTTTTTCTCACACACTCGCACTCTTTCTGCTCTCTCTCACATGTGAATGCATACATTATTAAATGTCTCTCCCTCTTTTTCTCTTCCCCAATAGTCTCTCTTCCTCTCTCTCTATCTCTCTTCCTCTGAATACAGTACATATATTATTCTTTTTGGTCAGACTCCCTGGGCTGATATGATACAAGAGGTGACAGATTTTGGGTTGTGACCTAAAACTGCAAAGGTAGAGTCAATACCCAGAGGACAGAAGCAAGCAAGACTTTCATCTAGGTGCCTTTAAGCAAGGTACTTCACATCTCCATTGTAAGTAGGCTACAGCAATCTGGTTTCACAGTACATGCAGTCACTATGTCAAATTTTCTCACCTATAACTGCACTTTTGAAAATGCCATTATGATATATATCAAGCGCATGGCAACAAACTTTGCATTTCTTTAATTGATAACAGTTAAGTAGTAGAGTAGTAGCGCCGGGTAAAAAGGGGCTGGTGTTTTTCTCCTTTGGTTGGTGCTTAAAGGTGGTTAATTCATCTGGGCAAGTTCACGGTGTCATGTAGCACAAGATGTTTTTAACCCAATTAAGTAAAATGTAATTTAGTTTTCTCTGGTATGCTAGCACCATGATAATATGCATTGTTCCACCATCAAATAAACAAGGAACTAGTGAAAATGAGAAAGTGGAGGCAGGTATTGAGAGAAAGATTTAAAACTGTGAGAGAAATCACCTGTGACAGGCTAGGGTAGATCCTTCGGTGCTGCTCTCCTGGCAGTGCTGTTAGCAATGTTAGCCGGCTGGGAGCCAGAGGAAAGACCTTCACAAAACTTCCACAGCCAGCAAAGGAGCTTAGTATTATTAATGATTATTAATATTCTGTCACTAAACAGCACTTAAGAAGTTATTGTAGCCATTTCCTTCAGCCCCTTGTTTGTCAAGATGTGAGCTGTAGTTTCTCAGTCAGTCGGTTTTCCATGTTTTCCAGAGTTGACTGTTGTCTACTGCTGCATCTGCCTGCCTTCTGTCTGCACTTGGGTCCCATATCAACCAATGCCTAGACTTGTTTATTAATTTATTTACTACAAGTTATATAGCCCCACTGGTAAATAAATAAGGCCTCAACTAGCCCCAGTAAGAAAAATTGGGGCGCACCTATGTGCATAGTTCAGTTTTATTTTAGTTTATTAGTTTTTAAAGCGATTATTATATATTGTATATTGTTAGCAGTTTCTACTCTGGGTTTAGGGATTGGAAAGCATTCAATCTACACCCTGATTAATGCAGTCCATCCTACATCTACTAATGTAATTTATTGTTTTATAAAAATATATAGTTTGTCAGAGCTCACGCGTGCAAAATGTCTTTGTCTTTGAGGCAAGACATTTTAAATCTCCTAATCCATAATCAGTATTGACACATTGACATTGTCTGTATTTGTAAGGCAGATTGTAAGACATCTGGCTTTCACATATGTTCTTAACTGTAAAACAGGAGACTTCCGGTCTGTATTATAGGAGCTAAGACACACAGCTAACTGGTGCATAAAACACCATTCTAGTCTCTTCTCACCAACAGTGTAAAGGCAATGTAACTATGCTATTCAATCTAATTTGGTTAAATCTTGACTCAAGTTTCAGTTATACTTTAAATAATATTTTTTAGCATTAGAAACTACTTTTGAATCCTGAAGTACTTGACATTGTTTTTTTTTTCTGAGTTTGCTTGGATTGCAGTGTAACAAGTGGAATCACACCTGTCTGGCAGGCGGAGAGAAGGGTAATTGTACTGTGGTCCAAAGAACATTTAGAGTGAGTGACAGAAAAGAGAGGGAGAGGTAGGCAGAGGTGTATAGCTGTGTTACACCCACAAAGGACGACAACAGAGAGGCAGAATCAATAGTCCTACTCTGTGTTTGCAGTCACTAAGACATCAACGATGTGACCCCACCATAACCATAGAGATTAGTTGTCACACACTTGTCAACTCTGCACTCCCTCTGTACAGTGATGACTGATTGTGATTCTGTGTGTTTGCATGTGTGTGTGTGTGTGTGTGTCTCTGTACTGCATTTCATGCCTTTTTGAAATAGTTTGTCGTCAACAATGATGTTTTTGTTGCCAACTACCGTCTCATCTGAAATCTATATTACACTTTTGGAGGAATCAAAGGCTTGAATCACCATCTTAGACTCCACTTCTGTGATCACGAGATGTCTGACTTCAAACGATGCGCGTACATGTGTTGGATGATGCAAGAAACACTGGGAATTAGATCTGTTTTCACACTTTCAGCCCAGTATCTTAACTTAACTGCGCCACACATACTGTAGGTTGATGCCTGTTATTGTAAAAGGATGATTAGAGCAAAGCTTTGGCGTGAGTTCCCAACGCGCCCTTTGCAATAATGTTGTTTATTTAAGCTGACAATGCTCTGCCCACTTTTTTCCTGTTATGCTGCTGATGCACTGCTCTTTAGCAAACTCCGCTGCTGCTGCTCATGTAGCATTTCAGCAACCACAGCAGCCACCTAAAAGTTCTCATTCTTAGTTCCTCAGGGGTGATTTGTTACTATCACCCCACAGTCTTCTCCGTGCTCAGCTTTAATGTATGCCAAGTCAGAGCTTACATGCCAAATATCAAAATAATTACAAATAAATACATTTCACGTGAGTGAGGGGTCCTGGCCCTCAGGTTGGGAACCACTCGAATAGGGGTTTAAGGCACCAACCATGGACCGATCCTTATTGTATATTTATTTATTCTCTCTCTCCTCTCATTCCCTGTCATCTCTCTACTCTCGATGTCTCCAGTCAAACTCAGACCAGGGCTGTTCTGATCACTGGGCCACATGTGGAGAACAGAAGTCGTGCTTGCATTAGCTGATTAGCATTACCTGCATCATTCGTGCTTCACCATCACCTGCGTCATCTTCTTTGGCTACAAACTAACTAGTAACATATTGATACAGGGGACACTTCACCTGACACTTCTCATTATTCTCCTGATACATTCATGCCAACGCTATTTGTTGATGCAGCTCCCTCTGCAACCCCAACCTCCTCCTTATGTACCATATCCTAGATATTGTTGATTTAATCTGACAAACATTTAATGTTCATGTATTTTTATTGAGGAGGAATTAGTTCTCCTAATTACTTGCCCCTTGGATTCTTTAAAAGCTATCTCAAGGAGCTCTCCGACAGAGCTTTTGCTGCAAATCTAACTGTTTAACCGTATAAATGGTCAATTTATTGATGTGTCTTACTGAAAAACGGATAATAACATCACCTGATTCTGTGGATTACAGCCCTCTTTTGTATGTTATTTGAGGCAGATTAATAGATAATGTCTGTAATCTATCCTGTAATGTTCCATTTTACAGTATGTTATCTAATAAAATAGAAATGTCTTGAAAGTAATGGTTTTAATATGGTGACCCACAAGTTCTTCTTCCTGCTGTAACCTACAAACAGATTTCTTTCTGCGATTTCTTTGCCGTGTTTACAAACTCTGTCTAAAACCCTAAATTTCGTCTCCTCACCTTAACAACCGTGCGCAAATAAACAGCCTCTTCTCTCCAAAAGTGCATCTACGGCTGTGTATGCACTCATATTTTTGTTTGTGTGTGCATGAATACATGCGTGTGTGTGTGTGTGTTATCACCAGCAGAGCACTGAAGTTAATTGGCTTCAGCTGAGAGGAGAAGCAAGACAATAGCTTTAAACACACACACGCAAACACGTACACACACTGTCAGAAAAACTCCCATAGAGACATACACCACACACTTTGCTCAAAAATAGACATACACACACACACTCCTGCTGCGTAGCTTGGCTGAATCCAAACACTGAAGCGTATTGTTGTCTTTATTTAGACACATGGCTTACATGGGCCTCAACAGCACCTGATAACAATGTCTCTGTGTGTGTGTGTATGTGGGTTTATATGAGTGTTTAGGTCACTAGGGTAATATTGGGGCCATTAAACAGACTTTGTGGTTAAATGGCCATGGTGCATTGCAAGAGAATTTTAACACCCAATTATATTTTTACCTGCCAATCTTGTAGAAAAGTAGAAGTGGGCTGCCTGCTGATAGTGTTAGAAAAACTGACAGAGCCAACAGCAACCGCAACAGCACCCACATTTTCCAACATTTGTGCTGGTTTGTCTTCCCCTAGTCTCTCTCATATCCTCTGATTCTCCCCCGGTGTTTCCTGACTTTCCTTCTCTTTTCTTCTTTTATTGACTATTTTCAGTCGCTCCATCCCCTCTTTTGAAATTCTCTGTATTTTTTCCCTCCTAATTTGCTTCCTCTTCCTCCACACGCACACATAAAGCCATATTTTAGCAATAAAAGTGTAACGGGCAAAAATGCAATAAGATAAATCCAAATCCACCTGCTTTCAAAATTATTGTGTATGTGTGTGTGTGTGTGTGTGTGTGTAGCTTTGAATGTTTGAGGGAGGGCAGGTGTAAGATACCCTAAATGAGTGTGAGAGATTGAAATAATGCATGTTGTCGTTTTTGCATGTTTCTGTCTGTGTGTGTGTGTGTGTGAGAGAGAGAGAGAGAGAGAGATGGTAGGAGAGGTTTCATCTCTGTGAAGCCCAGACGTGCTCAAGCACCTGTACTCAGAAACCAATTCTACACACATACTGACACACACACACATTAACACACACAGAGACACACATCTATCCTAATCCAGCACCACTGCCTCTTAGGCACTCCTTGGTGAAAAGAGAGAGAAGGAGAGACAGCGGGAGAGGGAGTAAGAAGTGAATTCAGAGTTGAAGTGTTTTGTCTGGGTTTTCTCCAGCGGGCTCTCCATCACACACACACACACACACAGATACATTCACACGCAGTTGTACACAGTCTCTCTCTCTTTCTCTCTCTCTCTCTCTGTCTGTCTCACACATACACACACACACACCAAAGTCTTCCGGTGGAAATGACTTTCAGATTGTTTCCTCACAAAAACACTTTCACCGGCAGAAAAACAAACAGTGCATTTATCAGGGTATCAGATAGCCAAGGCAGAGATAGATTTCACTTACAATAGCCATGTACATTTAGTACATTTTAGCACTGTGTATTTGCAGAAACAATGCATTTTCTTTTCAGCTTGGCCTCTTTTTTTTTTGTAATGCATTGGAAATCCGACACTGTATCCCACCTTAGATCAAGACAAAGGTACATGGGAATGATACTCACAACAATGTTTTTGGGGCTTTTGTAGCTCTGCTGAGTTCCCGGTTCACCCCGAAGTTGTGAATTTTGAAACACTGCAGACATGGAGAGGCAGAGTTCAGCACAGCAAAGTAACTAGTTCACTGAAAACATGCACTTCTTTCTGCTTGTATTTATAGATCTTTTGCAAACAAAAACTGAAACTCAAAAATCATGTAAGTGTTTGTTATCTTGTCTCCCCCCTCTGTACCACATTGACAGTGGTAAATTAATTTGACTGTCAAGTAGTTATAGTGCAAGAACTTGTGAAAAGTCTCTTGGCTGCTCTTCCTGTCTCTGTCCAGAGTTCTGATCACGGTTCTGTCAGCAGTACAGGAGCTGTCCGAGGTGCTAGCCCTTGTTGGTGCCAGCAGGCAGGAATGCCACTGCTGGGAGTTCATGGCCAATACAAACATTCAGTCAATCTGCTTGTCATTGCTTTCTCCGGTTTTTCCTCGCCATACAACAGTGTGTCTTTTAATCACAGATTGCTCAGTCTTGGAATCGACTACACCAGATAACGCCAGTGAAACCAGTCCATCTAGCTTGTCGCTCCTTCTGTAGTAGGAGTGGTAATTAGCTTCTGTTAAGCTGTTCAGTATGGTCCTCTGTTTCTAGTTTTTTCCTCGCACCTGTGTGTCCACAGTCAGTGTTCAGTTTTGCTCCTGCCCTGTTGCCAGTGGTGTTTTGTTGTTTTGTATTAGTTGTCCTGCTGAGTCACATATAAAGAGACTTTAACCTGTGCCAAGCCTCTTTGTCATCTCTGCAATTGGGTACTACCCACACAATGTTGCAGCCTGCTCTTTTTTTCCATCAGTGCCCTGCTTCACATTCACACTACATTTCAAAGCAGACATTTTGTAATGCTAACAGGCAAAAAGCCAAACCCATGAGTGATTGAGTGAACTCCACCAGCAAATACCTGCTTGGCATCCATAAACCCCAGACCCACAGAAACCTCATAGTTTCATTACTGATTTTCCAATGTCTTAAACTCTTTTCAGGCGAAACCTTTTATCTTTCTTTTCTTTCAACTGTAATTGACAGCTGAGGTTGTCTCCTACATAAACTAATCATATGTGAACTGAAAAATAAATGACTCCCTCCTATCCCTTTCCTTCTCTCGGCCTAGATAACAAGCCTTCTTCTCCAATACATTCTAACTCTCCTTACCTTTTGTGTCTTGAGGGAAGATTTCTGCCTGTTTGGCTTTACACAAGAGTCAAATCACTCCTCATATTCTGTAACCAGCATTTATCCCAAGAGAGTGCACTGGAAAAAAAAACCCTGTGTGGCACATCCAAAATGTAAGATATTGTCTCATGCACATACAACACATTCATTGTAGTGTCTGCAGACTTGACAGTTAAAATATATGCATATACATAAAAACATACATTATAATTTGTAAATTAACACGTAACGGTACTAAGAAGTCATACTTTCTGATGCATTTTGGCTGGTAAAGTGACTTGATTTGACATGCAGTGCATCGAGTCAGATCAACTATCTTCATCGATCAGGAAAACAGCCTGAGGGTAGAGCCTCTCCTTGCACCTGGAGGTTTGAGCGCTAATCCTACAATACAAATAACTGAGCTGCAGGGAAATCAGTGTTTGACCAGGATGGTCTTGGGTCTTCACAGGGTAATGTAGATGAGTGCAGTCATGAGAACAGTCTTGATCAGTGCTGAGAGCGGCTGTGGAAGGGTGTGGTGTTGCGATGTTGGAACTTTCTGCTTAGCCACATGTATCATGGGCCTAATTTAACAAATTATCTGTGTTAGGACAAGCTGTCTTCACAACCCCACTGACATTACTGGCCTCAAACCATTAAAGCACATTTGCTACACACATGCACAGAGAAAATTACTGTGTAAATATTCCTACCATCTTCCATCTGCTGCTACACTTTTGTTTTGCATCCATGCATATGACCTAATACATAATATATCCAGCAGTGCAGATGTACACAGCATACACAGTAATGCACTAATCACCTCTGAAACAAACACCCAAAATGGCTTTTTACTTTTAATGTTTCCCTTGCAGATATCAAGTGTTGATTAGCTCATAAAACCTTGCAATTTTATAGCAGTTATTAATTAGTGTTGCTGAACCAGCTTTGTGGAATTTGTATTTTCTTTCATTTTGACTAAAGATTGCGGTGTCTGTTATAAACCAATTTGCTTTTTCTGTTTGAGAACTGTAACTGAAGTTGAGTCATATCTTTCAGTGACTTGGGAAAGGTGCTCATATTTCTTCTTTTCTACCCTGGCAGAGTTATAACTGATCTAAAATTCTGTACATATCGGCAGAAAAAAAGAGGTCTTTTCACTCTTCTTGTGGCGTCCCTGCTCTGGTTCTCTGACAGCCATAGAACTTACTTGCTCTTTGTTTATCAAGCTATGCATGGCCTTGTCTGTGAGGCCCTTAAAACACCTGGGGTCTTTTTGTAATGTATTTGGGTCTTGGTCATTCCTCAGACCAGGTTTAACCTGAAGGATGGCAGCATTTTTGTTATTGTGACCCCAGGGCTGTGGAACAACTTTAAACTAGGCATGTCCCAATTTTCCTTTGTTTTTAAACACATAAAGTCACTTGCTTGTTTGTTCTTTGTAAACAGCTCAGACAGAAGTTGCACTCCAGAAATGGACATTGTAATACAGTATTGTGGACTGAAGGCCTGTTAGACCTATTGTTAGCTGTGGAATCATCATAACAGCTTTTTTAAATATGTCCTTCCCAAAGAAAATAGCTTGTTGTGACTCACTTCTGAACATGGGTAATAAATGACGTCATGGTATAATTTCTTGCCCCTCATAGCAACACTCCTCACCAGTACTCACCAGTAAGACATGAGGATCACGTGAGTACAAAATAACTCTTTACTGTTGTTGTCCTTGTCTTGTCAACATGCAAGCATTTCCTTTTTGAGTTACATAGTTAAAGTTTATATGCATGTTTGTATTGCAAACAAGCTAATGATGTTCAAGCACAATTCTAAGCCCAAAATCCACTAACGGAAAGCCTCAGTTTGCTGCAGCGTTACTTTCACTCTCTTTGGGTCCTAGACAGAAAAAGTTGAAGAGGCTCTCATCTCACATTCGGCTCTGCTTACAGAATGATAACTACACACACACGCCAAAGGCTGAGCTAGAACAATATACTGACTGCAAGATTGTGTCCTCTGTGTGTGTGTGTAGCACAGCATGTGTGTGTCTGAGGTATTACTGCAGACATGCTTGGGAGGTTTTCATCTGCTGAAGTCTGTTGCCTAAATCCTGCAGAGAGAGAGAGTGAGGAGGGGAGAAAACGAGAAGGTGAAGCGGAGAAAGCGGAGAAAGCCGACAACGGGGAAAGTGAAGAAGAGAGCGGCGGAGAGAGGTGTTTTTAGCGGAATTAGATTGTTCCTGAGTGTGAGTCAGGCTCTCTGCTTCAGCCTAATGGTGATGGATGGTCCACCGCTTTGAAACAATGGAACACACATAGATGTACAGCACAGTGAGGCATACACACACACACACACACACACACTCACAATGCACACTTTTACAACCAACAAGCTTTGTGTTGAGTTTGTGCTACCTGATAAGGTTCTTAGTATTGGTTCATTCAAAGTACAATACATACAAATTGGTCAGAATTGACGAGATGAAGACATGAAGCAACACATTTGAGACAAATTGTTTGTGGAGGAAGGAAATCCTGAAAAGCTTAGCACCTATAGCACCTCAGCGATACAGTAACCAACAACATGAAAAACACCCATTGGATCAGATTGAGTTTGTTCAAGTGTCGTTTGTGGAATGATAGAGGAAAAGCAGGGAACTCAGATTCCCAAAGCGCTTCTCTGAAAACAGTGCTTAACATGACAGCCGAGCAATGTGACTCCCAAGATTAATCAAAATGAATCAAGATGAGGATTATTTGTTCCCAACAACTGTAAATGTTTTCAAGTTGTTCTCTAATAACCACATTATCTTATTTAACCACCCAACGTTTGTTCAACTGAGAAGAAATGTCTTTTACAAAAGAGACTAACAAATATATGAGTCAAAAAGTTCAAAAGACAAACATCAAACAATTTAACAAAGACATTTATTGCATTAAATGAAAATAAAACAATGTGATACATACTGCCACAACCTACATCCTCTCTCTAAACTTCGCTAAAGTCGGTTTAGGAAACATACTGTAAGTCAGACGTTTGTGTTGCATCACCTAAAGCTAACCTGAATGCCAATGGACAAGGAGTTTTTCTTCTAAAACATCGAGTGCAGACTCAGAAATGAGATTTGTAAGGCAGAAATTCCAGCACTTTGTGAAGTAATTGTTCAGTCACTGGTATTGATCAATACTAGTGTTTAAAACAAAGAAAAACATCTACAAAGAGTCAGTGTTCATAGGAATAAAGAACATTTCTAGATATGTTGCAGTGTGGTTGAATGGATGAGATGTACTATTGGATGCCAGGCTGAAAAGCAACATGCACCGTTTAAGACTTTGCTACATGTGATATACTGTTCACCGGTAAAAATGTTTCAAGGCCAGTTAAGATGATAAAGAGAGTAAGTGGATTGAATTTATCTTATATTGAAATCACAAGGTTTCGGACGACAGTGCTGAAATGAAAAGGAACACACTCATGATGATACATTTATGATTCTTCTCTAGGAAAGCTCCTATACAATGTAATGTGTGTGTTGTGAGAAAGAAATACAGAGAAACAAGGAGCTTATCTCTATTCCTGCAAGGAATGGTAATTTGGGTATCCAGTTACAAATTATAAAATCATATATTTCATATATTACTGCTGGGAAATATGAAGGGATTGGTTACATTGAAATGAATTTTCCAAAGCAGTTTTTTTCTCTTGTAAATAAGAGGCAGCTACTTTCTATTCCCTCAAGGAATTTCAACAATTATCACATCGAGGATCCATCAAAATGGTTGGTCTATGATAAAAACAGATTTTACAGTGAAGAGGTTTTATTTCTTTCAATGTTCAAATAAAAAATACTCTTCTCGGTGCGTCTCACCTTTGTCTTTGTCTCCCCTAAAACCACAAAAGCTTTTTTAGATGTTCCTGGCTTCATTGCGTACTTCATTTTCTGCTCAGGGGAAATATGAAACCACTTCTCTACCTAGTCATTCAATAATTGCACATAATGATATGAAACACATTTATTAAATTCAATTTCTTTTACATGGCCAATGTTTAATATTAAATATAAACTTCAAAGGAAAATTTCAAAGTTGAAATTTTATAGATACATTCCTCATGAGTTAATAGTTCTTCCAGTCCCTGAGGCTTTTGAATGAGTGTATGTGCGTGTGTCCACCTCTGTATGTGTTAATATAAATTTTATGTATTAGGTCCCCCTTTTACAACCTAAACAGCCCGGACCCGTCGAGGCATGGACTCCACTAGACCTCTCAAGGTGTGCTGTGGTATCTGGCACCAAGATGTTAGCAGCAGATCCTTTAAGTCCTGTAAGTTGCGAGGTGGGGCCTCCATGGATCGGACTTGTTTGTCCAGCACATCCCACAGATGCTCGACTGGATTGAGATCTGGGGAATTTGGAGGCCAAGTCAACACCTTGAACTCGTTGTGTTCCTCAAACCATTCCTGAACCATTTTTGCAGTGTGGCAGGGCGCATTATCCTGCTGAAAGAGGCCACTGCCATTAGGGAATACCATTTCCATGAAGGGGTGTACTTGGTCTGCAACAATGTTTAGGTAGGTGGTATGTGTCAAAGTAACATCCACATGAATGGCAGGAACATTGCCCAAAGCATCACACTGCCTCCGCCGGCTTGCCTTCTTCCCATAGTGCATCCTGGTGCCATGTCTTCTCCAGGTAAGCGACGCACCCGGCCATCCACATGATGTAAAAGAAAACGTGATTCATCAGACCAGGCCACCTTCTTCCATTGCTCCGTGGTCCAGTTCTGATGCTCATGGGGCCATTATAGGCGCTTTTGACGGTGGACAGGGGTCAGCACGGGCACCTTGACCGGTCTGCGCTACGCAGCCCCATACGTAACAAACTGCAATGCACTGTGTGTTCTGACACCTTTCTATCAGAACCAGCATTATCTTTTTCAGCAAATTGAGCTATATTGCTACAGTAGCTCAATTTGCTGAAAAAGGTAATGCTGGTTCTATATATATATATATATATATGTGTGTGTGTGTATATATATATGTGTGTATGTGTGTATATATATATATATATGTTTATATGTGTATATGTGTGTACATATGTGTATATATATGTATGTGTATATGTGTGTGTGTGTGTGTGTGTGTGTGTGTGCAAGTAAGTGACCAGGGCCATGTCTCATAACTTACCAATATCCTACAGTTTTATCCTAAAGTTTTTGATGAAAACAACTCACAGTGAAGGCCATGACAAGGCTGCTTGGAGTGTTGCTTTACACCAGACTGTAACCCTTAGATATTGTTAACCCACTAACAGCAACAAAAATAAAACTTGTTCCACAGTAAGTGCACAGCAACTCTCTGCTAAATTGTTCCCAGCAAAACCAGCATTTAGTAAAAGGTTGGACGCCAGTCGCTCCCCAGAGCAGAGAGCTCCAATCGGACAATTCAAACAGTTGGACCTCTAACAATATCTCCAATTTATTGCATTCAGACATCTGGAAGCAGAGCTTTCTTCCCTAGCTGTCACGGCCCCTGAAACAGAGAAATTCCCCCAAAAATTGTAATGCTTACAATTGAGGGCAATATTCAGTGGTAACATCAACATTGGATAACAACACATAGTTTGTGATTTGGTATGTACATTAGTTTCAGCTATTCAGTATTTTCAAGATATATTTCAGGGTTTCACTCGCTGTAACAAAGGAACAGTGTTGTGAAACCAGCAAACTAAAAAATGAAAATGAAGCTGACAACAGATTGTGCTGTCCCAAACATTTTCACACAGTCAGCACAAAATAATACTGCAACGGACCTTATGAAAGGTATATATGAAAAGTAACTGGCCATGCTCAGTTTTTATTGCACTCATAAATGGGAATATAAGTGACATAAGTTATTACTTTGGTCTGAAGAGGTCATATTTCCCTCCAAAATGCAAAAATGACCTTATTTCGACTGCATCACCATGCAGTTCCTTTGAACAAAAGAATTATTGCTACACAACTATTAATATATAGAAATATAACAACTTTTTGCATGGATGTAGAGATGAAGAGTACAAATTTCAAATAACAACAAGCAACACCATAACGTTTAGTATTTAATCTTACCAAATCTGCTTACCAAATGAACCACAGTCTTGGTGAGCTTGACACAGGCACAGCATTCAGCAGAGGGAGAAGGGTGAGGTGGCATCATGTTAATGGGGTCTGGAGTTGAAAATTGTAAAATGTCCAGAATAGGAGAGTTTTTCTCAATGTGAAACTTGTACTGAAAGATAAGTCAGAGGGTATGAAGTGAGCTCAAAATATTCAAACTTTTGAAAGTATCCTGGTTGATGGAAAAGCTGGATTCAAGGGTGTAAAGCTTGAATATGTTTTGAAAAGATTTTAAAAATGCTCTAGCGTGAGGCTGAAAGCAGAGCTTCCCAAGAGTGCATCTGTTTCAAGTCCCTCAGTAAGTCGGGGCATTTTACTTGCTTGTCATTCTGTGATAGCGCCACAATGAGTAGGAGAGCAGAAGTGGAGATAATTGCAGAGCTAAGAACAAGAAATTAAAATATATAAAGGGATATGGATAACATTTTGGATATTAGTCATAGGTTACATTACAGTGGCTGACTTTAACTGATCTGCCAGTTCACCTGGGATAGGTTGTGTAGTAAAAGTATTTTAATGCTTCAACAGAAGCATTTGTCACCAACCATAAAGACCATTTTCGCCGTCTTGAGTTGCTATTGCGGGAGTGGGAGTCTTTATTTCTACATGAGATGAAAATGTATGAATGTGAGCAAAGCTGGATGTAAATCATGTTCGCTACATAACTTTTTATCTGTCGGTAATTAAATATACTCTGTAGAACTTTTATGGAGCAATACTCTCACCTCTGTAACAGCTGGGATCTCTTACTTTGATTCCTTGTTTTGTTCATGTTTCATATATTCTTAATGTTTCATCAGAATTAACCTAATTTATCATTGGTATGATTAGATAAAATGCGTATATTTATCACACTTTATATTATGTTTTTATGTATTTAAAATCCAGCAGAACGTGTGTCTGTCTTGTCTTGTTTCCCTCGCACATTTCTCAGACATTTGTTCAAAGCAATAGGCCTACTGTGTGTCAGTGGACACTATCAATGTCCTAGCTTCCACAGATGTTGGCGCTGGCTGGCGTCCTGTCTGACACAGTGTTTCTACCTGGCAGTGGATACAGGTGCTGTCCTGGCTTCTGTTGATGTTGGCTGAAAGTCCCCACTCCCGCATCATTTTTCTCCATCTGTTTCCTTATCTCATTGTCATTGTCTCGATTGTCTGTTTGGTTGAATCTACTGGATATTTTTCTTGTAAGGTTTTCTTGGGATCTTTCCTTGTCTTCTCTGAGGGTGTGAGGTGCATTGGGCATTATTTTGCTTCACTGTATTTGTTTTGATGCACACTCTGTTGCCCAAATCCATCCTGTGATTGATTTTTGATTAGTTAGATGTACTCTAGTTGGCTCTTTTTTTGATTATGTAGGGACTTTGTTGTGGTAGCACACGCCACATCATATAAACCTAGCTAAAATAAGGTATAAACTGTTTGTTTCTCATTGACTGACTCTACCTACCAGACATCCACACTACAAATCCCAAATTAACCTGCTTCCCACTTGTATTGATTTATGGCAGATCATAAACCAGTGTAAACCAGCTTCCTCTGCTGTAAATCCTGACAACATGACTTGCCCTTTGTGAGATGATTTTATCTCAAATCCACTCTTCCGTCCCTCTTAAAAAGCCTTTAATTTAAATACAGTTTTCTAAACTGTCAATAGGCAGCTCAAGCAAGCCATCCAAAATTCAGAGTATGTGTTAAATTCTGGCTGTGATGCTACAGTATCCAAATCAAGGCAAAGTGGTAATTCACCCTCCAGCTAAGTACACTCTCTTTTAAAGGGGATGTCATGTTCAGTACGTGTTGATTACTAACTGTATGTCTCTTTCTCGTTTTCACCAATTCCCTCTTTCAGTTTCTCTCTGCGACTCGTTTAACTAACCTGGCCGTACGGTCTTCTAAGTAGATGTCGTCACAGAGTGTAACCTGTGACAAACACACACACACACAGAGGCACAGAGGCACCGAGACAGATACATGCAAAGTGGTCTTTCTATGAGCCATTTTGCCAGGGGCTATGTGACGTGCCACCTGCGTGTGTGTATCTGTGTGTCTGTGTGTGTGTGTTCTGCCCTTTGCAAATGTATGTCTTGTGATTAATTTCTGTCATTCATCCCCGTATTCCCAAAACCCATTCTCTGCGTCTGGCTTTTTATCTCCCTCTCCGTCTCTCCCTCTCACTGTTTCTCTCTCTATTTCGCACTAATTTGCTCTCGTCAGTACCTCACATTCTCCCTGACATTTTTCCCATAATCCTCCAGTACCAGGAAGTTAAGCCCTGCAGGGGCCAGACTGACATTTAGGAACTGCTCTCTAGGCAGGATAGTTGAACTGCGGACTTTTACATACAGAGGCACACACACATTAAAGCAGACACACGGACAGATACACACTTGTAGATACATATACCACATATTCACGTATTCGCGCACAAACCCTCCCACAGCACATATACACATACATATAGAACTAGTTAATCATAGAACCACATAAGAAAACACATGCTTGAGGAAACATGAGGAATCTTCCAAGAATTGGAAGTGATATTCGTTAATGTTGGCCATGTTTTACACTGTCCAAGACACAAACAAAGACAAGCTGTTGGCAATATTCAAATGCACCATCTATTGACAATATAAACTACAAAGGACACCTTTAAGCTGAAGCAACAGCCTGGGCATTTTTAGCAAATTACAGTTGACAAAAGTCATCAATAGGACACCACTTCAATTTAGCGATCTGTTAATGAAGAGGTTAATTGATTAATCCCCAGAAGTGAAGAGTCACTTCCCTTTGCCAAAAGCAAAATAGGTTAGACAGTGTGTTGGGTATTTTCAAATAACCTCGTGTTTGAGTTCAACCTGTGACATTATAAGAGTTTGGGAGCCATAATTTAGAGTATTGAGTATTAATGTTTATTGATGTTTATTGATGTTTATTCATCTTTGTGACTGGTGGAAAAATGATTTATCTTAGACTTATGGCTGCCTATGAATATATGTCATTGCTGCCTCTTCATATGGTTCCCCATTTAAGTTCCCAATTCCATGGCTACCCAGAATACCTGCAATAACGCATTATTTTACAAAATATCTAAGTTTGAATGGAATATGTTGTGGAATATTCCTTCCTACATGTTTTCCATTTCATGTATTTTACTGACCTTTAAATGGGCAAGAATATCAAAACACACCTCCCTCAATGAGCCGCCTGTGTGTAAATCAATCGTGCTGTCAGTCCAAATGCAGGTTCCATGTTTTTGTCGTTTAGGTTCACAAATTATAGACTTTTCCTTCCAAAAATGAATAGCATGCACGTCCTGTTAAAAGAAGTGGCCTCTCAAGATTACTATTTCATTTTTGAGAAAATCCCAGTGATTTTAAAGCTGTGTCGACTATGCCTGTGCTGTCATCATATATGTGCTTTCAACTACTCTAAAGTGCTGACACAGAGGGTAAACAAACCAGGAGAAAGGAAAGAGAAGAAATGGGTTGAAACATGGAGGAAATGTGCAGCAAAAATGTGGAAGGGCAGAAGTGAAAGCACAAAGTAAAGATGAACGATTGGTTTGAAAAGTAGGATAGTGGACGACATAACAGAATAAAGAGCAGCAGCAGATAGGAGGAGAGAGTGAAGGAAGCAACAGCACAGGAGGTGAATGAAGAGAGTTGGATAAAATGTCTCTACAGAAGATAACTGTTGGTATCAGCTAATTAATTCTGAAACGTTATGAGCTTGAAAATGATATTTTCTGCTTAAAACTATTTGCAAAATGTGATTTGACTCCACTGTTTCATTCCTACAGCTCTGGTTTAAGAATATGGAAAAATCTGCAGCTTTTTGGAACAAGCTTTACTGGGTCAGATTTTCTTGGGTATCTTGCCTCTGTTCTCTAAATCTTTAGAAATGTCTGTCCTCCCTCCCTCTCCCTCTCAATCCATCCATTCATCCATCCTTGCAAAATCCCCTCAGCTTTTTAGTTTTACCCTTAAAGGCTTATTAGCGCCCCTCCTGTGTGTGTATCATGTCTAGCTGTCTGTCTCTCATGCGCACAATCCTGTCTCCTCCCTTCTCTCATCCCTCACTATCGCCCTCCCCATCTCCTGCACCCACAACCCCCCCCCCAATAACAGCCTCTGGCCATGAAAAGTTTTACAGATGTGAGTTGGCAGACCTTGTGTGGTTGGGTTTCTGTGTGTGTGTGTGTGTGTGTGTGTGTGTGTGTGTGTGTGTGTGCGCAAGCGAGCATGTGAGTGTGTGTGTATGTTGGCAGACCTTGAGACCTGTCAGTGTCTCACTGTGTCAAACGAGGACGCTGGCATCCTGCCGAACTCTCATCTCCACTCTTTCTCTCTCTAACACTTTCTCTCTCACACACACTCTCACGCTCTCTCTCTCTCTCTTTCTCTCTCTCTCTCACTCACACACACACACACACACACACACACACACACACACACACACACATAATCATGCGAACTCACAGACAGTTAACAAATCCCAGCACAGTGGCCTAAACTGGGCACAGATCAGAGTGTTGCAAACTAGTTGCTAACTACCCTGCAGATACTGTTTTATCAGACAGGCGGAGTTGGCCCTAAAAAGCAATTTTGCTGCCTGGCACTTGATTGGATGCACCACACATGTCTGCCATATCTGCCTGGAAGACACGCCACTCTACCTTCAACAAGTGAACTTGTTGCCCATGCTCTGCATTTTAGCCAGGAGTCATTTCTGTATGTGCTGCTCTCTAATTTAGCCTTCAGAGTAAGTTTTAGCTAGAGGCCCTTCCTGTGTGTGCAGCAATCCACTGTACAAACCACCAATGTTTTGGAACCACAAATTAAAGGGGTCTGTATGCTTCAGCCATAGTGCTTGTCAGATGGTCAAACTGCGTCTAAAACCTCCTTCCCCCAAGCCTTTTTGACTTTGGAATTGGGAAACAACTGAAACAACTATCAGTTGTTTCTGGTTGTTTTATCATTTACAGTTATTGCTAGTTGTGGGTTGTATATTTTGGCCTTGTTTTCAAAATGTGCGTTTTTTTTATTCTAACTTTCCTATTGTACAGAAACAAAATGCTCTTGTGAGCCGATCTCAGATGAAATACTCAGAGCCGAAGCTGCTCAGCTCCTGCACAGCGTTAGGCACACACGGAGCTGCCTACTTTTTTCTCTTTTCCGGTCACTCAGTTTAAATCTGCTTTACTGACATAACAGGACTGAACCTATCCTAAAAATGAATGTGCTGTATTGAAGAAAAGCATTACCAACTCTGTAAGTAAACGTACATCAAATCAAATCAATTTAATGGTTTTCATTGAATTGATTTAGAAAAGAAAAATAATGATGGAAATAATGATGTACCAGGTGTTTCTCACTAAGCTTTGCTTTACATGCCAGGTGAGAGCAGCTTCAGATGGCACCCAAAATGTGCTTGCACAGCTGTTCTACTAGAGTTTTTATTAACTTTAATAAGGAGCCCAGACATCGCTGCCATAAAGAAAAACACATTTCAAATATGTTTAATCTTTCCCCTTTTTTTTTTACTTGTTCCCATAATTTTCTTTTATGTGTTTTGGACATATGTGTGTGCCTGTGTACCTGCTGAATTGGTACATATTTTTTTACAGCCTTAACATATGCACATTGCTGTTCTCTGATGGTAGAAATGGAAATTTAGAGATAACACTTGATTATTCTTTCTTTTGGAGTGAAAGGTTGAAGATTATTGCAATTACTTGCTCTAATTTATATGATCACACTGAGCAGATAAAATGGATTTACCTCTTCAGAAGTAACATTCCATAATGTGAATTGCTGTGTGTTGTGTTGAGCACAGACAGTGTGTTCCCGCACTCTAATTTGTGTAATTGCTTTATTCGGTTATGGCCTCACAGTGCAAAGCAACAGGGGAGGATTAATGTGAACTGGATGAACCACCAAACAGCTACTACTTATAGCCACAGGTGCTGCTAAAATGGAAAAATGACATATATGCATATTGCTGTGGCGAAAACTTGTCATCACTGGTGAAAATTGATCAATAAGAGTTACACTTCCTGGTTTTAGCTGATAAAATGGTTATAATTTACATAAACTTTGCCTGGTCCACCTTTAATACGTATTAAATATGTTATATACTGAAGAATGTAATTTATTCTTGACAAACTCCCACTCACACACACTTACTTTAACATGATGTGACATCTGGACAGTGATGTGACCTTCTAATATGAAACAGACAGTTGCCACAGGGAAAATAAATTTATAGTCATCATACTCCTTTTATATCTGTTTCTCTCTCTACAGTGCCGTGCCCTCTTTCTTTCTACTTTGTTCTCTTGTCTTTCTCCCCTGTCTTTCTCTTGTACGTCTCCCTGTCTTTCTTCGACCTTTTTCTTCGTGTGCCTGTCACTTTATCTCGGTCTGTCTCTGTTTCTCTCGATCTGGCTGCAAGGAGAGCAGATGGCACTGATCCATAACATAGTTAAGTGACTGACTTTAATGAGGAAGGACATACACACAGAAAGAGAGAGACAGCAAGATAGATGGAGATTAAGAGAGAAAACCAGATGAACGTCGAAAGATTCCCTTCATGTGAAACACAGCTCAGGTGGGAAACACTTGAGTTGCAATGTTTCAAACCTTTTATGACAACAAATGGTAATAAAGAAATATCTGGCATTCAAAACTCTGCTCTTCAATGTGCCCTACACAAACCAAGCAGCATATTGAAGACTTGGCAAGAAGCTGCAGTGTATATATAACTCTAGCACTGTCAAGAACATTGTTCCTCTCAGGGACAGAAGCAATAAGATATAACATAGTTAGATGGTTAATGAGATTAGTCAGCTAATATTGAGAGGTAACCATCTGCATTGCTACCAAGTGTACAGGCAGTCTACAAAGTATATTTAGAGCCTGTATCTGCTCACAGTCATCCCCTAAAACCAAAAGTTCCCAACCTTTTTTGTGAGTTTTGGGAGTATCCAATGCATTTTTACACATAAACGTCATACGCTTGTTGCCAAAACTTGGATAAACCCTAATCCCAGTTTTCAGGCACCTGAACATGAAGAACGACAGCATCAGTCTTGTCAGCCAGTGCCCCAAAAGACATATGTTCAAGTGTCAAAGCCCTCTAGCGGCCCGTGGTAATGATGACAGGAGCAAAAGAGGAAATCAGGTGACGCTTTATAGAGCGAGGTTGTGGTGGATGGATGGTTCAACAAAACATTGGACTTTAACACAGTCCCCTAATTTTAATTTGAGCATGGACAAACAACGTGTTTTGTTATGAAATACTGGGATACATATTATAGTATACATATACATAGATAGTATTTTAACACCTAATCCAGGTTTTAGATTCATGTTTGCTTTCTGCACAGGTTCATCTTTGACTGGAGTCAACTGGTGGTTAGAAAAACATAAAATATGGTAATACATAATGTAATGAGGATCTACATGCTGAAGTGAATGTGAAAATCTGACAGCAGCAATGCAGAGGGTAAACTTGATGTCAGCCATCGCTCTTCCATTAAATGAGTGATAAGACTGATGAGCCAAATCCAGCAGAGCATGGTAAACGCAGCGTCCAGGCCGCCAGAAACCAAAGTGGGTTTACTCAATCAGTGCAGAAAGGACAAAGAGTAGCAGGGATGTCAAAGAAATGCTTGACAGATGCAGGTAATCAGGAACCAGGATTATAAAAGACTGATGTATACAGGGATATGCATTAACAGGGTATTCTATGTTTCATGGAGACATCATGTCCTGAATATGATCAAACCCAGTATAAGAATCATAACATGATAACATATCATGTTCATGTAAATGTACTTAACACTCTCCCGAAAACAAATGTATTATACTAAACAGTACTGGATAGATATTTCCAGTAGTGTATTGATGAGGTGCTGCATGATTCACCTGAAAAACCTACCTTTTAAAGCTGCCATAGATTCCGTGTAGAAATCTCAGTCACTTTTTATTTTTTATTTATTTTTTGAGTTTCCTGCTTTCCTCAACTTTTTGCCATGAGGGGATGTTAGATTTGTTTTGTTCATACCAGTTCTAGCCAGTGTGGAACTGCGCAAAGCCTCTGAACATTCCCAGATTGTATAGCAGCTTTATGCCGCAGTCTGTCTTTCCTATTCTGCTGCAGGGATTTACAGTGCAGTGTCCCATGGGGAATAAACAGACAGGGGCTAAAACACTTTCATGGGGGTGTCTTTTGGACAAATAGGCTTGCTGTGTGTTCTTTGGATCTGGTGTGGGACCCAAGCTGTTTCATTGGGATTTGGTCAAACCCCAGTCCTCATTATCTGATCATAGACAGGTCAATACTTTCATCAAGAGATTAGACAGTGACTCTGCCTCAAGGGTCCAACCTTGCCTTCAGGAGTGCCTTCACAGTGCTTTCAAATGGACTCCAGCTAATGTTTAGATTTTTTTTTTCATTTAATGTTACACTAGATGACATATTGCACAGTTTCTCCTGCCAGATAGTAATGAAGGCATCAGGTTGCTGTAGAAAGACTTATTTGTAGCCTTATTTTCTGTTTTTCAGAAAAGTCAGCATCTAATGAAGACCAAGGTCATCATTATCATTGTAGAATACAAGATTGAATAACAGCATGTAGCCATAGATTCGTTTGTTGTTTCATATACACAGGCTGACAAGACTTTACAGCAGGACAGGTACCAGTCAGTTTGTGAGGGTTTTTGAGCTCTGAAATCTTCAGGTTTTAGATAATGTAGTGCAACAAAAAGGATTTTCAATTGATGAATCAGGAAGAATATTTGGGAAAAAAAGTCCTGTAAGAGTGTCGATTACCTTAGAGGTAGTTAAAATATGTTTGGAGTCAGAGTTTAGAGTGATGATGAGTGAGTGAAATTAAGAAAATGATTAAAAATGAAGGAAAGAATAGTGACAGAGTGAGCCTCAAACATGTCAGTAACTAACATATTGTAATATGACAAGGCTTCAAATAGACACTGCATGCACAGATGCACAAACAGACAAACACACACACAGACAAACAAAGGAAAGCTATACAGAGACATATACAGGACAGCTCTCGGTGTGGTGATTGGAATAAATTAGAAGCAGACAATAGAGTTTCTCAGGAAAGGAAAAGAATCCCTGACCAGACTGAAAATATAATCTCCTTATCTCTTAATTTCCTCTCCCTTCCTTCTTTTTAGTATCCATTTCCTCCTTTCAATCTGTTTTCCTCTGTCTGTCTCACTTCTCTCTTTTTCACTCATTTTCTTCTCCTGTTTCCCTCTCATCTTCCCCCTCCTGCTCAGCAGCCCTTTTCTCCTCTCTGTCAATTGGCAGCTGAACTTGAAAAAAGTACTGTGTGTGTATGTCTAAATCTCCAGCAGTTGTTATAACCCTCTCTGTCTCCCTTGTAAACTCAAACTTAAAGGAGGTTGTTAAAGGATGGAAGGCACATCTTGTGCTGCCTCGCCATCAGCTTTCTTAAATATAGTAATAAATAGAGGATTGACTGGCTTTAGAAAGGAATAACTTCAAGATTGAACATGAGACAAGGATGAAGATATGATGGCGCATTACATCAGCAGAAGACAGAGAACATGTCAAACAAAGATAAAAACACATTAGTCTAAAGGCCTTTGGCTCAAAATTTTGAGGACCGTTTTGGTTCCTATAAACACTTAAGGAGCTTTCACAAAGACTTTATTTTAGACTAGTTTTGGAAATGTTTTGCAAAACATTGAAAGGTTCTCACTTTGTACAAGTTCGTTATCCCGTCACATCATATCAGGCTTGTTCATGTTGCACGAAAACAATTTAAACCCCATTCATAATGCATAAAGCATAAATTAAGCCGTTATGTTCAGTTTATGTTTCCATTTTGAAATCGCTCTACATTTGAGGAAATGTGAGAGATATCATAAACTCGGTAAGCAGTAAGAAAATGATAACGTTTCCAAATTGATGTCAGTGCTCAGCTTGTACCTGCGTCACCGGCAGTGTTGTCCATGGCAACATAAAAACACAGATCATTTAATATTACAAAGAGGGTACTTAGATGATGCATTCAGATCTTAAAGTGGAGGGTTATGCATACAAAATATTTGTGAACACCCTCCCAGCTGGCAACAGCTAATGCTGCTGCTGCTTTTACTGTGGGAGGAGGTATTGTAGCGTTAGCTGGTAGCTGGCAAACTCAGCGCCTGATGGGCTCTTTGGCATAGCTTTGTGAAATGAGCTAATGACTGAAGGTCCTCCACTGGATTGACAGCATGTCATGGAGAGGGGTGGAGGTCATTGTCTATTATAACAGAGAGTTTTGCTAACATCCTTTCCTCCAACGCTGCCAGTAAGCCCGGGCTCAGTCCAATGTCAGAGCTACAGTAGCCTTTCTCAGACTCCAAGTGTCCCCTGAGTTGACGTTGCCAGCCCTGCAGCGTACAATAGCACAAAAGGGACACTGGCTGCAGCAGTCTGATAGAACACGCACAACAGAGCATTGTACAAGTTGAGACACACAAGTGCCTCCTTTAAGAAGACGAGCCTGTTTGCTGGTCTAATCCTTTTTTTCTGTCCAACTGCAACTCACTTTCACTTATTCCCACCTTTAAAGTTTATCCTTAACTTTTTTTTCAAATGTTAATCAGGTTTGCACAAAAACTTCAAGATAAGTATACACAGTCTCCAATGAAATTGCTCTCAGCTGGGAGAAGCTTACTCCAAGGATGTCAACATTGAGACAGATAAAATCCGGAAATTTCATTTTAAATCACTTCCCTTGCATAGGAATCATAATATATGTGCTTCATTTCAAACACTGATATTTGTCTGCTCACCTTGTGTGCCTAACAGGGAGAGAGAAGATAAGAAGCAAATGAAACTTGTTGGATAACCTCGATGTCCTTGATGAGTCCAAGAGGAAGGAACAGAGAAATCAGTGGTGTTCTTGTAGTGTTTCATTTGGTTTAACACTTTTTACAGTAGGAACAGGTTTACAACAAGATCTGACTGACTTTATTTGAAGACTTATACAGAAAAAGACATCCATTATCACATATATAAAAGACATGCTTTCTTCCTCAGCCACTCTTTAGTATTTTGAGAGAGAATCCTGAAGATTGGATTGGTGACATCTGTTGAGGTCCCGTGGTCTTAAAGTAGTGGAGTGGAGTGGTGTTTTCTTTGCCAAGTCTGTTATTTACACACATCAGGGAACCTCAGAGCGGATTATTGCACCAGTTACCACAGCAAAACAATAGGTCGCGAATAAATCCTCTTTCTTTGAGGACAGTTTAAACATACCTTAATACATAAAACAATATTTTTGAGGTATTCTGATTTATGAATTTAATGGATACCTACCAGCCAATCAGCAACATTTCTTGTTCAAACCAGCATTTCTACACCTTAAATTTGCATATTTCCTTATCCACATGAATAAGCAGCACACAATTAATTCACACTTGTGGTTGCTCTGGTTTTCAAGGTTTACAGCCTGTATCAGTAGACAATGACAATGCCCATCCTGTCAGGTGAGGTAAGGAAGTGAATCTATAGTGTAACATGTATCACACGTGTGGACAGAGAAGAGGTATTGACAGGAGTATTGAATGGAGTAGCCATGAATGGACATAGCAAAAGGGTTTGAGTTAGAGGCTTTATGCTCTACACTGGTAATCATTAAAAAAAAAAAAAAGAAGAAAAGATTGCATGAATAAGTAATGGGTCCATGTTTTAGGAATTACCTTGACATTTTTCTGCAGTGGTTTGCTTGAGGTTATGCTACCAAAATTGATGGGTTTATCAGAGAAATACTATCAATAATATACTAGAGAGGCACTTGATTTTTTATGCCATAATTAAACACCATCAATCAAGGCAATAATGAAGCATGAACTGGGAAAATGTGTTTAAAAAAACCCCCATTGTATTGCAATTCTTTCAAAGTCGATCTAATGTTTTATTTAGCTAAACGGCACTCTTTTCATCTCGGTAGCACAGTAAATAAAAATCAGCTCTGGAATGAAGAGACGGATGACTGGATGGATAGATAAATATTGGATGGACGGCAGTTAAAGGGAAGGGAGAGCAATCTTTTGAAGGATGGATGGATGAATGGATATATGGATGGATGGCGCGAGGATGTGAGGTGATGGGGGGTAAAGTAGGGATGCATGAGGGAGAGGAGTGAGGGACAACATCAGAAAGGTGAGGAGGCAGAGATCAAGATGAGACCACATCAATGGAAAAAAAAAAACTTTGAGAGGTGAGAAAGAGAAGTATTTCCTATTCCCTCTGTCTGATCTCTTTCTCTCATTTCTTTCTTGAAAGCCTAACTTAAAACTATGACCTTTTCAAGTCATGAATAACACAAATTGATAAAGAAAAACTGCATTTGTTTGAAATATGTAATCATTTAATAATTCATTAAACTATTTCAATTCATGCCCTTTAAGTAGTCATTCTGTGCAGTGTTTGTTTTTCACCAGGCAAATAGAACTTAATTGCATATTTTGTCCCTGCATCTGCATTTAATTAGATTTTTGCTTCAGAATACAGCATTAGTTTGGAAAATGAAAAGTAAGGCAGGAGACAGAAAGAAAAAGCAAAAAATACACAGATTTTCTATATGCAATTCATTTCTAAACACACTCTTTGAATAGGCTGAAGCAAACCATTGTTTCATTAAAATCTTATTTCTTATGTTTTGTTGTATTTCTCACTTTGTTCATTGCAAAGTTGCAATTTTAAGTCTCAGAATGTGCCAATTGTCTGTAAGCTTTAGTTTCTATATTACAATGTGATGCATACACTTTTATCTATTGATTGTTGCAAGTTTTGGCATGCTATTTATAGTATTTTGTACAGGAGGGTGGACAGCCCACAACCTTCAGTGTTTGTATGAATTATTAAATGGTGCAAAGGATGAGAGACAGAGAGAGAGAAAGAGAGAGAGAGCATGGCATTGCAGACCGTGGTGAGGTTCAGTCTCTGGCAAACACGTTTGGAAGGGATCCAGTTATTCCAGTGAAATGGTCATATATCATATATTATATTCAGTTTGACTTGTACTAGAAAGCGAAATGTGCTTTCAAATAGTGATCAGTTATCAGCAACAGGAGTAAGGAGAGAGGGTGGCTGCCGCTCAACATATTTATTTTTATTGGGGTATTTTGTCTGTAGTATTTGAGTATCTCAACACAGTCTCTTTGAAATGACATTTATATACTAATAATTTGCAACAACGTAAAGCAGCCATTTTTTATCAACATAATAAAAAAGGGTTTTCATTAACGCTTCTGCCAAGTCACTAAATATATACTGAACATGTTTAGGTACCCATAGCACTTGGTTAAAGTTAGGAAAAGATCTTGTGGTTTTAAATATTGAAAACGTCTACAGTGACTTAAAGCATGAGAAAGAAAGAAAAATAACTTATTGTGGTTTATTTATTAATTTATAATCAAGATGTGTATTACTACATTTCCTTCTTGCTCTAATATGTTGGTTTGTTGCACTCTAACAAGGTCAGAGTTTATATATTGCTCACACACACCCTGATCTAGTCAGCCAGAGCCCAGACAAGTTTCGATGTTTCTATTTTAAATAGCTGCAGCGATCACTTATAGGCTATTCCAAAACAATTTATTTTTACGAGTTGGTAAATGTTGGTTATATGTCTTTACAATAGCATAAACCCATGATAAGAAACTTGCTCTAAAGTTTAGTTGCTCTGTTATAACCTCTCTCTTTCTCTCTGGTATCATGTATAATTTCTGTAGCTGCTTTGAAGTACTGTATGTGTAGTGATCAAATTGGCTTTGCATTGTACTGTTGAGTAAAACATTATATAAAGTGTATACAGTGAATTATCCTAAATGGAAAAATCATGAACATTGTGCAGCTTTCAGTAAGATGCCATATTTGTGTTTGTTATGCTCAGCGCCTCTGAGTGCCCCTGTTGTGCATTATATGTATGCACAAGGCAGCAATTTGCAACTCCTGCCTATATCATTTGTTTCAAATTCTTCATGCTGAAATACAAAAAGTAAATGGGAGGCAGTGAGTTTCTACACCTCTTACATCTGGACTATGCGGTTTCATCTCTGTATGTGCTGTAATACGCTACCTGCATATTAATGCTTCAATCTAAACTGAATGCACATTGATTCTGAACATTGGTATCGTCTGAAATGAAACACACACACAAAAAAAAAAAAAAAACTTGTGAGAAGGAAAATGAAAGAAACCTGCTCTCAGATTGATGGGTTCTGAGGTACAAAAACATGAAAAGAATGTTTGAAAGGATTTTGTTGCGGTCAGAAATTCACTGAAATTGAAAACCAACATACACCTTTAACAACTTGAAAACCAAAGAAAGCTGCAATTGGAATTGTTTAATTTATGTTTTGCATTGTATTGCATTGCATTGTGTCAGCAAATCTCCAGGCAAGACAAATTAAAATTGATAAGTATCAAGTTTTCCCTTTTTGACAGGTCTTAAGTTTTGTTTCAAAAAACATAGATGCCATCAAAGGAAATGAAAAAGAGCTGAAGGAAACACACACACACACACACAATGCTTGGACACACATACAGGTCCCTTGGCTTGACATAATAGCTGATATGCTGGGTCACGTTCAGCAGACACTGCGAGTGTGTGTTTGTGTGTGTGTGTGTGTGTGTTTGTGTGTTCTTGTGCGAGAACAAGTAGAGGACATGCAGCCTGGAGCAATGAATTCCAATAGGTTGGTACCCCAAAGACACACGCCTCTGAAAGCACTCACACATACAGTACACACTAATTCAAACCATCACACTGACACGCAGCTTGTACACAATGTTTTATTCAGAACAATACAGGAGCCTAAAGAAAATGCTAATGAAGAACTTTAAGATTTCTTACATCCTGCATACTCAGAGATGTATTGATTTGTTATGTGAGTTTGTAAGACAGCGTGTTTTGTGTGTGTGTGAGAGAGAGAGAGAGAGAGAGAGAGAGAGTCTTTGCATTGCATTATTCAAAACAGAGCCTCAAATACTCAAAAAGCAAAATACTCAGTGGGGCTCCAGGACAAATGTGAATCCATGACATTGCTTAGCAGGGCCTTGGTGTCGTTGGCTTTGTTGGAGTAGTCGGGGGTTAAGTGTTTTGCTCAAGGACAGTTGGCTGGCTTATACTGGCTTATAGTCTTAACCTGTCTGACTAGGGGCAAAGATTACATTTCGGCTGCTGTCATCTCTCATAAATGTGATAACAGCACAACTAATTTGCCTTATTTATCACAAACACGTAAACTCATTAAATACTGTGTTTAATATATCTTAAGTTAGAAGAGAGAAACATGCAGAAAGAAAGGCAGACTGCAAGGTGAAATTTTATAACACTATGTTCTTGTTTTCCTCTGTTTTTTTTCTTTTAGGTGAGTTGTTTCTTTACCTCACCTTCAAGATGTGTATTTTTTTGTTTTTTTTAATTTCCTTTATTAGTCCACTGACATAAAAAATGAACACAGAAACAGACAGGCAGGCAGGCAGCTGGCCAGTCAGACAGATAAATGTTCAGACAGACAGTCAGAAACAGCCAGATCAACGTCACAACTGTCTGATATGCAAATGCAGAGAGAGGTGATTTGCTGCCTGTGCTGAGAGAGGGGTGGAGCCAGTTCATCTGTCAATCACTCAGAAAGATGAGGAGGGACAGAAAACTGACCTCAGACTGTGCTTGTGTGTGTTGTGTACTTCTATCTTGGCACATTGAGAGTAAAGATATTTTGGCAGGTCCTAACTTGTTCAAAAGGCTGTTTAAAGGGTTGGTTATAGAGTTAAGGTCAGAATTAGGTTAGGGGTAGTGTTGGGCTTGGGTATGTAGTTGTGATTGTTAAGGGTGGGGTTATGGGAGATAGGTAATGCATTACATCAGTGAGGGTCCTGACAAGTATAGAAATACAAACGTGTGTGTGAGTGTGCTGCACAAGATCATCAGAGCACCTCAAACATGAGCTTGACCCTATGATTTTATTTCCACTTCTAGAGAGACATTTATGCATGAATCATTAATTCTCTGGTACAAAGTGTACAACCAGGGGAGTAACATAATAGTTAGATTTTCCATTTTAACACTGTTACACACACACACACACACACACACACTCACTTTCACTCACATGCACACTCACATAGAGTTAAAACTCCAAGCAAAATTGACACTGTCAGGTTGTGATCTAAGTGTTTTTATTCCAATTTGCTTGGCCCACAAGCTTGCCGTTAGCAGTGCCTCCAGCTGTGTGCCTTTTGATTTGAATGAGACATGCTAATAATGGCAAGAGGCCATTTCAGGTAAGGTGAAATGTCTTTTTTTTTTTTATACCAGTGACTGACACAAATTCTTGTAAGCATTTTGCGTGTCTCCCGCCTGCAACCTGCACATCTTTGCACATGTTAGTCTGTATATAAACTTCACAATGGTGTCATTTAATGCAGGGCTGCTGTTATGGAATGCATAATATTTTACAGTGGTTCTGGTTTTTCTGTCCACCCCTGTTTAGCAAATACAGGTATGTTTTTAAAATCAACACCCAATGAAATAATAGCAAATTATCGCCCAAAATCAGCAGATCACTTAATCTCTTACAGGAGGCTTGTAAAGCTGTCTCCACCTCAGCCATGCTCTGCTCTCTCAGAAACGTCTGCCACTGATCTTCACTAACATATTCATTCAAGAGCTTTGGGGTTTTCTGGTTTTGACTACTGCTGCACAGAACACCCACCCTTAGGGTTTGTCTCTACCGGATGCGAATCAGCCACATTTTTTAGTCATCTGTCTGTGTGAACAGAAACACTTTCATTTTAACAAATGTTGCTGTCTGAACAGCTTTGTGCAGGCTAGAGCTTCATCAGCTTCCATCATTCATGCATCAGTACAACCTGAAGCGTTGTTCTGTTCTTGAAATCTATTTTTTCTTTTACTTGCACTCATAAACCACAGGCTCTGGCCTTCATTAATCAATCTTTATTTTCATAGAGTAATTTAATGCTCTAGAATAAAGGAATTCACTGGGCTAAGTGAGAGAAAGATGGAGGGAGACAGAAAACAGTTAATTATTGCATGATATGTAAATCTGCTGAACGTCCAGAGGATTTTCCTTGTTGCTTGGGAGTGCTGGAGTTAGCATATTATTTTGCGGGAGACTTCCAGACCTTCCTCTAAAAGTTTTTTTGAAGGTGCTTGTTCCCAATTCCTGTAAAATTGCTTCACTGTCAAAATTACGCAATTAGGTGGCGTAGTGTGGCCACTACCGATAATAAGTACATTAAATGTGTCTGAATTCCCTACTTTGACCAGAAATAGGTAAATTGTGAATAACAGACTCTTCATCCGACCAAGCTTAAGATCTGCATTCTCCAGTCATATAGACATCAGCAGATGTCAGGCCCAAGAAGTGAATGTCATGAGCCCTTGTGATGTTTTACTCTGTGAAGTTACATCCAAACATGCTGGCAGTCCAACTCTAAAGCACCGGTCCCCCTCAGCAGTGCTCAGACACGTTCTGCCAAGCATATGCCTGAGCAGTAGAGCTGCCTGGAGTATTAAGGCAGTATCTTTGTCTCTGGTGCACCAACCCCTGCCCTCCCTCAAGTACTGGCAGGTATAAGACTGCTTTGTTAAGTCAATGGTGCCTGTTTTGGAGGTTTTCTCTGAAGGCTTAGCAGGATGGTACTAGTTTAAAACAGCCAGCTGGTGCCACAGTGATGCTGCTGCCAGGTTATTAATAATATGCACCCATCCTCTCTATGACATCTTGGAAAGCAGCCACTTTCATTTCATCAGTTTGGAATCCAATGACAGACAGTCCTTCTAGTTCTTTTAGATCCCAACCTCTAAATATTGGTGCACCCCAAGACCCTTATCCCCTTTTTATTCAACTGTAGTCCCACTGGTATATCTAGCACTGTTCTGTCCATGTACCTTTGCAGCTGTACCATTGAACTGTCTTTAAAGTGGACATCCTTCCTGAATGCTTTACCCCACCTGAACAGGCGTACTTAACCTCCCACTTACCTTAAATAGACACGAGCCTCCAGCATTCAATAATTCATCCCAGTGATGTATTTGTCCCCAAACCCAAAAGAAGTCAACATGCTGAACACTCTGTTTTATCTTGACCTGAAAGACCAAAGGTCTCACATGACACCAGAATAACGGAATGACAAAAAACGAGCAACCTGACCATTTGGTCCTTTGTGTAACAAGAAAGGTCTATTTGCAGACTTGTAGAGTAGATTTCTAAAATCCTCACAAAAGTAAAGTCACTGTTCTCCATCTCCTCAGTCTGGTACACTGAGTACATTCATGCAACACGTGTCATGATCCCAAGGACTCTAGTGTGGACTTGTGTGTTTTTTGGTCTTGTGTTTCCTGTTTTATTTTGAAATTACTGTTCTTGTTTCCTTGTGTGCTGTTTATTTCCTGTCTTTGTTTTCCCGCCAGTTTTGATTGCTTGCACCTGTGTCTTGTTACTCACCTGTGTCTGTTTCCCTCGTTGTCTCCTCCCCTATATATACCGGTCCTCTCCCTTTGTTCTCTGTGGTGTCATTGTGGTTGATTATGTTGATGTTGTTGTTCGTCTCGCTGTGTCAAGAGTTTCCCTGCGTTTCTGTACATTTATTTTTGCGTCAATAAATCCTCGCGCTGCACCACTCAGCCTGCCGTCAGTCTGCGTTTGGGTCCTTTTCCCTGCTGCCTAATGGCAAACCTTGACAACACCTTTTTAAAGAGCCTTTTAAAGTCTCTTGGTAAGTCACTGACCCCTTTTTTTTTTTTTTTTTTATTCAATCTTTCAATTCATGAGGCGATGGGTAAGTCTAGTTTAGTTATTTGACTTTGTGTGAAGCTAGGTACAAGAACACATTGTACTTTTTTACGCACCTAAATTTATCATGCAGCTGCAGTTTTCTAGATTTCACATATGAAACATGGATAAGCTAATGAAGTGTGCATTGAAAACAACAATTTAGCATTAGGGAGAGACCAAGCTTTATAATTTTAGTTTTGATACTTACATTTGACTAATTCTTGTAGTGTTCTTTGAAAAACATTGAATGCAGGACTTTTTCTCTTAATAGTGTCTATTGTATTAAGATGTTGTTGGTGGAGTTTTTTGACCAAGGATGGCACTGTGGAACAACATTTTGAATAACATAACCAGTTATGTATCTTCTGCGCTACCTAAGCTAACATTCTACATTGCTTTGGTCTGAGCTTCACAGAGGTTGGTAGCGTGTCAAGGAAGCAGTGTATTTGATCATTAAGTTTAATATCGGGAAAACTTCTTCTGCAACTGTCAGTCACTAGACACCAACAAAAATTAAGTGAAACAACTTCACAAATGTGGCACAAACTGAAGCAAAACCTGAGAAAGAGATGGCACAGTTCCTGTACAGTTTGTACACCTTGTAAACTGCAGATCAGGAGACAGAGGGGTTGAAGAGGAAAAGAGGCTCCAGCATCTTTGGGGACTAATTGACTTCATCCTCCGCAGATGTCTCTCCACCTTAATACAAGCGGTTTTATTGAATGATATCTGGCAAAATCCATTATCTGTCATCGTGCCTCTGTCTCAGAAGATAAAAGGTAAAACATTAAGTGCAGCAGGAACACCTGACCTTTCAGTAGGAGACTCGCCTCATCTTTTTCTCTTCAATCTTCTGCTCCATCCCTCAGTCCTTCTGCTCCATCCCTCACTCCCTCTCGTCTCTTTCCCAACATTCATTTTCTTTCCTTGTACATACCCCACCTAGATCCAAACATGCCTGATTGCATCCTTATATTCCCCCCTTCTCTAGCTGACAGTTGACAATTTCTGACAAAATAAAAAAGGTGACTAATTATACGGGCTATTTGTGAATCTAGTAATCATAAAAAAAGATTTATTTAAATTTGAGAGAATTTATTACAGCAAAGGTTTAATGTTCTTTTATTTTGTATTTCTTTAGATATGGGTCTGATTATTGCTCTGAGTTTAAGGTAAAAAAAAAGCACAAGATGTAATGACCGTTTTTATGTTGTAGGCAATCAAACCCAGATCTCTACATTTTTCAGTGCCTGAGAGCTTCTGGTTGCTAAAATGTAATTTATCTGGTTTCACTAAGTGATACTAACTGAAACGGAGAAGCTATCTTCATTTTCACGGGGCTGAAAGGAGCTCTTGCTGAGTGGCACATTATCGCCCTGCTGACAGGTATCTGAATGTGTACTTAACATTGGCAACCCTTCCAGCTATTTAAGTGAGACATCAAACACTTATTTCTTGCACATTTAGCCATACTTGATGAATGTAAGAGCCTGCGTTCAACACTGACAGCTTCTCTAACAGGGAACTGAGATAGATGCGTGAACAAGCATATGGTTTAAAAAGAGGTTATAACAGTTAATACTGGAGTACAGCTCCAGTATACAGTATGTGTATGGTTCCTCTTTTTTTGTTACGTTTTCTATATTGGATTGCTTTGCATTTTCCCATTTAAAACACTTCTTTCACAAACTGTATTTCAAGGTGCAAGCTGTTTCCACTTCTACAATAGAGCTTGCCCCTTTTTTTTTTTTTTTTTTAAATATGTAAGTTTTATTAATATACAGGGTATACCAGCACGTTTACCATTCTTGAACTGACTGAGCAGGCAGCCATTCAGGGTCTGTCTCAAGGACTATCTGACATGATACATGGTAGTTGATGGACACTCAGTGTCTTTCTGTGATCAAACCCGTGACCTTTCCGTAATTGGATGGTACCTCAAACCACTAGGTCACCCTGCCCATGTGATCATAATACTCCCGGTCACCCTAGACCTCCATCTCCTCCTTGATATCACCATTGCACAATACTTTGAATTGAAGTAAGGAACAGAACATCTTAACTTTTTTATGTACCCACGTTCTCACATTCTCATTTATTACCCTCTCCATCTCTAAATGTTGCTTTCTTCCCAGTTTTATAACCCTGAACCTGAGGTGAAGATGTTTCTGTGGCGTTTAAAAAGGTGCATTGAGTGGTGGCTTGCATAACGGCATGCAGATTCTTGACTTTGAGAATATTTCAGGTATTTGAGCCTTGTCGCACAATGCCTTAAGGCTCCTCAGTCTGGGTCCCAGGAGTGTCCTCAAGAAAAACTGCAAGTTTGTTGTCTTTGCAAAGTTCTGAAATATATAAATCTAATATATGGAACTTGCATGATTACACCTGTGCTTACTGTTGTCTCTTTGTCACGACAACACAGACTCACTCTTGCACACATAAAATTCATTTACAAATGAATGGAAAGGCTTTGATTAAATGTGATTATGATTGTATTTCTAAATGTGATTCATTTTATTCAGACTGTAAGAAGTGTGCTGTTGTGAGATAATTAGATCAATTATGTGTACTCTGGCATTAGCAGGTTAACGTTGCTGTCCAACAACACTGAGCCCCTGCCTCTGTTTGTCTCTCACTGACTTTGCTTCTCTTTTGCCTCACTGCCTCACCTATCACAGCCTCGACCACTCCACCACTCTGACACTTCATCTATTCTGTTTCCTTCTCCAGATAATTCTCACAAGTCCCTGACACAGATACAGTAGGCCTTTTGTGGAGAACAATTCAATGCATACTGTCCTTCACTTGATGATGTGATCTCTAACAGTACAGCCAATGGAATACAACATAAGCAAAATTTAAAATATATTTGACAGCAGGTGTCAAATCAGTGCTCGGTAACACTGAAAAACTTTTTTTTTGTGATTTTTATGGAAGACTATTTGGATCTGCAAAACAGTGCATCTTTTTTTAGTTCCTGAGGTTTGAGTAGAAGGTACAGTACATGGAGGATGAGGTATTTCAAGTACCAAATAAAGGTCCATGGAGGCAATGTTTTTAGAACTGTAAGAAAAATGATTCCCTTGGTTTTACACCAAGGATCATGAGAAAACATGATTTTGGGGCAGCAGTAGGGGCTTGCTGTACCCTTGGTGAAAAAACAATGCTTCTTATTAAGTATTAAAAGAATGGATACATTAAATTTGCACGCAAAAGATCAAAGTAGAGTGAATATATTTTTGGCTTTTTTTTGGTCTGCTGGGTAATCAATCACAGGTCCATATAAAAATATATAATAAATAGAAAACTTAAACAATTACATTTCTAACATAAATTTCACATACATGCACATCTCAATGAAAACACTGCAACTGAAAGCTAATCAGCATCACCCACTCTCAAAAGTACAAAGAAACTCGCCACATCTCGACATGAGCAGCTTTTGGTGGGATTCACCAGTGCTTCAGTTAGGCTGTTCTTTACAAGGTTTCTTATCACTGCCTGACATATGGGTACATTTATGTTGACAGTCATAAGAGTCGCAATGTAAGATCTTTGCACACACAAAAACATCCTCGCGGCGTCATTGTGAGCAGCTGTAAGTCCCTGCATGCTGCTCTTTTCATACCTACACCACAGCTGAGCAGGGGGCCACAGTAATCCCTGAACAGTGACATCTTAACATCAGTTGAGCGCGTGTGCTGAGCATATACAGTGTTTTTATCATCGCTGTCGATATGCATCTCTATCGTCCATTGAGTCATTCGTAAAAAGATGACCCAGATAACTCAGGAAAGTGTGTCTATCCTCTTTACATCTTACATCTAATTAAAATATAATTGTCTTGGTGGTGTCAAGTCTTATGTGAAAGTCAGGACCTTTTCGGAGCATGTACTCAACATATGTAACACTGCAAGGAAGAAAACAATCAAACTATCTGTATACAAAAGAAACACAGCCTGTTTAACAAGCATTTAATTACCATACAGGTCTTCTATATACAAGTCAAACAATATATAATATAATATTATAATATAATATATATATAATATACATAATATTATATATATTATATATATAATATATATAATATCCCACCCTGCCTAACCCCATTACTGACCAAGTCTAATACAATACTAATACAATACTCCCTCATCTCTAACCTGCATGGTCTGATGGGCATACTCTTTTAACACTGATTTTATGAAAAAGTTATTCATGATAAATATGGCACCTCTTTGAAAAATGTCATTATCAGGTGTTACAAAAAAGCTAAAAATGCAGCACTCAGGGAAAAGACACATTGCACCCGTTCAACAAACCCCTTGTGACCCAATCCACACTTCCAGTTTTCAGCGGCAGCGTGTTAGCTCTAACCATGGCTGTTGCTAGGTAACTTGATGTCCTGCACCTGTTGATCTTTAGAGCGCTGGTCATCCCAACATGTCGTTGTTGAGGCCATTGTTATTTGATTGGAGCTAAAAGTTCTTGGAAGGGCCGAATGGACAGTGATATGGTTCTTACGGCACAATGGGTCTGATTTACAGAGCTGCTGCATGACACATTCAAGGAACTTAAAGCAAAGAGCCTTCATGCGTTTATGATGAGTCTCCTCAGTCTACAGGTAGTCTTGTAAATATTCATGCTTGGGATTTGGACCTTTGATTTAACTCAGGCTATGTTTGGTTTTTCTGTTAAGGATATGATCAGGCTGAGGATTATGATCATAAGCCTGTAATGTGCACATACATACAGAAATAGCATTTGGCTTCTGAGACTGGTGGGACTGAGTGAACAAGCACAAGAACAAAGCTGAAACAATGACCATTAAGCGACATGCACATGTCACTTTTTACTTTGTTCATGCTTGCATTGCAGAGATGGTATTTATTTAAAGCTGCTATAATTACTGTTTTTATGTAAACAATGGATCAAATAATTACTTGTATGTGAAAGAGGTCGCTGGTAACACCTATCTCTGCACTTCCCCCTAAACTCTACAGAGATTTATAGCATCTTTCAGCTCATTGTTTTGACTGTACAACCTGCAACTTGGTTTTCTCTCACTGCTCTCATCAGCTTCGTCTCCAGCCGCAGCAGGTAGCTGTTTTCAGAAAAAGCCCTGATAAAGCCACTGTACGCTACCTGCCCAGCAACAAACGGCAGAGTGACAAAGTTGGTAACTAGCTGTTAAACATAGTGGAGCATTTAGCAGCTTAAGAGCCAGATATTTTTCTCAGGAACTGGTAGAGAGCAGAGCTGAAAGGAGAGTGAATATTGGACTTACATTCATTAGGCGGCAAGAAACATGACTCCAAATAATTGCTAATGTTGCTCTGTATCTGCTAGATGTGTAAATAGGCCAATGTTTGCTAACAGGTGTTCCATTATCAACTTAAAAGAGTTATGTGTACAACTTGTTTCCCCTGCCTCCAAGTGGGCAAAAAATATGTTAATGCAGGCTTAAGCAATTCCGTGATCTTTTATACCTAGATTTATTGTGATTATTTTTAAATCAGATTATTAAAATATTGGATGATTGCTAACTTTTAGACACTGAATTTTAGTTTAAATTCTAACATGACAGAATCATAAGCACAACGAACGGTCTCCTATACCCTTTTCGACTTGGCATAATGGATGGACATGCTTGTACTCTGCTTTGTTCATCCCCCTCTCTCTTTCCTTTGATGATTTTCTACCTCATTGTTAACTTCATTAAACTGAAAGCCATAAATTCGACCCCTCCACCCCACCCCCACACACACATGCCAGACACATACCCACACATAGTCGACATACTCGCACATGCACACATTCACAAGAGCTCCTTATTTATCAGGTGTGGCTGGCGACAGCTTCTCAGTTGTTGCTGGATTTACAACTCAAAAACGCCCCGCCTGTGTGTGTGTGTGTGTGTGTGTTTGAGGGTGTGTTTGTCTCCTGCTCTGATAGTGTAGAGAGGAAAGATGTAGTGAAAAGAGGGAATAAGATGTGGATAAATTACCGTTTTAGAAGATTCCTCCTTTCCTGCAGGCAGTGTGTGTGACCGAAAAAAAGACTAGAGTAGTGCGAGAGAGGTAGAGAGGTAGAGAGAGAGAGGTAGAGAGGTAGAGAGCGGTAGAGAGAATCAGAGCAGGCAGTACAATACTTAGATTCAGTCCATCTCACTCAAAATGGCTGCACACCACAGTCCATCACTGCTTTATTAGGGATTACACACAGAACACCTTTGAACACACACACACACACACACACACACACACACACACACACACACACACACACACACACACACATGGTGCAATGGAGTGCAGTAGATTGCATCCAAATCACCACTATCTGAAAGTAATGGAAACTGGTTGCTTGGGGCCACGTCCGCTTCACCCCTTAAAAACCAGACGCCACATCAATATCTCGCTTCGAAGTGCAATAATACCACCAGGATTGCTCTCAGACTTGTCTGAACTGTTTAATGCTCCAAAATACTACAAAATTCATGTTTTCTGTGTCACTGGTGACAAAACATTCTTCTTATCAACTGAAACACTTAAGATAAATGTCAGTGAGAGTAAAGAAAGTAAAGAAACGTATCTGAGCATCAAGAACATTCCTGATACGTGAACAGTGCAAAGGAAATTCCTATTATAGCAGAAATATCTGCAGTTTTACCATTATCTGTATTTTTGTATTTTATTGTATTGTAAATTGTGATTTTGTTGCACAGTTCTCAGCTAAAATAGAAAGTGAAAATGATCTGTTGATAGTCATATTCACATCAAACCAGCAACATTATACCTTTCACTATAGCAGCAGTGCTGTCTGCGTGGACACCACACGTGTGTGAGCCACAGCAGTTCAGCGAGGTAGCCGTCACGCACAGGTAGGAGGTAGGCAGTGTGGCCCGGGCGTGCCAGCTGTGAATTCACCAAAGTCAACTTTTCAGGAATTAAAAAAAATGAGGCCAGTGCAGCGGTCATGGTATTTACTCAGCACATAAAGTACTATGGTATCAGCATGAACACAATATACAATATGTTCTCAAGGAGTCAGAGAAACCTCATATCACCAGTGGCTGACTTTTGCACGTACAGGGTTTCTGCAGGACACTGAAAGTAATGCCATTCCTCCCCTCTTCCTCTTTTCAATCAGGTGACATCTGTATCTATCCTCACAATAACCGAGGGTAACACTCCTGATGTTGTCTGCCATGGGTGAAACTAATCAGAGCAACAACCTGGTGTGTGTGGGTGTGTCTGCTTGCAACAGCCACTGGCACCTTGTTGTAAAGTCAATGATGCTGCCGCTTGTTGTACATTGCTCCCTTACACGCAGACAGACACACATCCAGCACTCATATACAATCTGTCTCTCTCCATACACACCCCACAAGCAACATTGCTTGTACACGGGCAGCTGGTGATGAACAAATATTCTCTCTGTGGTAGAGTGTGTGGGCATAAGTGTGTGTGTGTGTGTGTGTGTGTGTGGGTGTGTGTGTGTTCGCAAAATGGGAATCACTCGATTGTGTCGACAGCAGCCGCCTTCCCGCCCCCCGGCACTGTGGCTCCTGATTGGATATCTCGTTAGTCAATTACCTCATTAGTGGATATCCCGTTGAGGGACCATGCTCCACTGACAAAAAATAAATAAATCTGTCCTTTCTGTTTTGCTTGGATGCTGCTCTTCACAAAACTTCTTACAAAATGGGATTCTTATTTTCCACAGCTGCAGTTAAGCCGCCTTCTCATATACAGACGTGACCGCTTTATGCCAGTCCCAGAAGGGCTCAAGTCAAATATTCAGAATACACATCTGACAGGGTCTTGTTGCCACCCTGCTGTGAGGATGTTGCTGCCCTGCTGTTCTCGAGCATAGCTACTGCATGTGTAGTCCCCTTTGTATCAAATGCTTGATGCTTGCGACGAGTCGTGGATCCTGTCACTGTGGACAATGGCATTTTAGCTTTCAGCAATATGATAAATGCCAGGAGACAGCAAACAAATACAACGACGAGATCGTTTAGTTTCAAATATTAAAAGATTTTTGGTTTACATGGGTGATTGTGTAGATGAAACACCAGATTATGTTGAAAATCAAGCATTTGTCAAGGAGTATATTCAAATTCAAGCATATTCCTAACCTTGAAAACATAACAGTTAAAATTAAGCATTTTCCAAAATTTCAAGACTTTGTACGAACACTGTCTTTCTCTTGCCTATTGTTTTAACTACTGCTTACATTTCTGTTGGTTGGGTGGATGAATAGAGAAGAAGAATAGCAAGAGAGGTCTGCCTGAACTAATGCATGTATGATTTTTTTGAACAGGTATGTAAACTTGGAAGCATAATGCATTTTAACCCTATGTAGTTCACTGCTCTTCCAGTGTGCGGAATATTTCGGTGTGAAAAGGACAATTAACATTCGGAAAATGGTTTCTGACAAATCATTGTTGAGTGGCCGTTCAGTCTTAAGGAGTCAGAATGTTTCAACAGAAGTGCTTGTTGGATGGTAGAACAGCGTCTGAAACCCCCTTCCCCAACACCTTTCCAATGTCGCAAATTGAGGCTGCATGTCCTAATTACTGTAACTTTCTGAAACTGACAATCAATTCACACAGCAACTGGCAGCATGTCTGAAGGTTAGAGAGTAGACAGGATTTGAACTTTTCTCTTACGCCCTTTTTTCATTCTTCACACAACTACTTCTGTCACTTTTGTCCCCATTTGAACGATTATCACGTCTCAACCCTCTCCCTGATGGCATACTTTTCACCCCGCATGAGAGTATAGCCATTTGGAACAGTTCTAAACACTTTTGACTTTTGACGTAGTCTGATGACAAGTCATAGTTGAGCATACCCTAGCCTTTACTAAAAGTTTAACTGGTTTAGTGCACAAGGTAAGGTAAGGCTATACACGAGTCCAACTGTTCAAATCAGTCTCAAATTGTGAATCAGCAGTTCGTGATTATAGAATCAAACTAAAACAAGATTTGAAAGAAACTTCACCTGACCATGTCTAATATTACTGCTAAAATGTTCCTCAACTCAAGCTGCCAATGTGTCTGTTAGCTTTTTCAAAAAGGTTTTGTTTGTCTGAATGAAAATACAATTGACATTGCATGGAAACAGAAGGACAGGGCTGCACTTTCTTGTAGGTTACTAATGAATTCCCTTTTAGCTTTGCTTGCTGCTCTGTGCGCTCTTGTTTCTGTAGAACCCACAGACATGACAAACACAATACAAAACATAATCTGTGTAAATGGGTTGTTAAAAGATTTGGCGTGTTCCGTTGTACCGTGCACAATTACAACAATAAGCAATGTATATGGAGAAGAAATTGCTGATTTATTGATGCACTTGTCAGCTGTTGACTTCAAGATCCAAAGAGACGGGATGTGTCATCTCAAATCATTCAAAACAAACTGATTGCTGCGATCAGAACAATTGCACAGTAATGGACACAAATAAATAGGTTTTTGGAAATCTAACAATCATATATGTAACCTCGTTTGAACCAGTGGTACCACTCTGTAGGGAACCAACAGGGATAAACAAGGACAAGGTTGACAAGTTCAGTTCTGTCAACAGCATTACCTTGAACAAGACACTGATGCCTCTACCTGTTTGCAATATGTAAGCTGCCCTGGATAAGGCTTAATATACAGTAGAATAAGTATGTAATGTGAACCTTAGTTTCCTGGGTTTCTAGGACATGCTGGAATACATTACACCTGCCTGTTCAATATGTCTGCTTTTTAGGGCGACTGCAAAGAACCATTCAGAAGAGTGGATTACTGATGCAAGAATCTCCAGCTCAACCAACTCATTTCTTCTCTCTTCTCTCTTCTCTACAATTTTCTAGTCTAAATGTTTTACATCTTGTACCTCCCATTTTTCCCTTCACCCTTTTTCTGTCTCCATTCCTGTTTTCTCTTTTCTCTCCACTCCTTCTCTCTCTCTCTCT